>JAJONQ010023587.1:0-36359 GCA_036250385.1 Solanum microdontum
TTCATTCTAATCCGGAAGTAGTTGGTTTAATCATTCAGTACTTGAGAAATTTTAAAATTTTGGTAATCCTGTGTTGATCTACTAAGAGAACTAATTCAGGATGATCACATCTCAATTGACGAACATTGAAGGTCTTCTATCAAATAAAGTTGTTTTTGTAAGTAAATATTCTGGCTTTTTAATAAAAGCAAATAGGAGTATTGGAAAAATTACATGTTATGCTGAAAGGCAAAACGTGAAATAGTTAATACCATGCTTACTAATAAAATTCTGAAGGGAAAAACTTACGCTGCACAAACTCTTGATCATTCGTTTTGCTCGAAGGTACATAATTTGAAAGTTAAATATATTTGTTGCGTTCCCTAATATCACATGAGAAGATCATATGATTAAATTTACAGGAAATACCATGGTTAAAGTCAGTTACCAAGTTGCGAATCCTGAAAAAAGGCATTCTCATTAGTGAAGATGGTATAATATTTATCATAAACCTTAGCTCTAGTCAACAGAAACTCTCGAAACAGCTCCATATCTCATTGTACATGATTCCAAAAAAAATTCTCTAAATTCCATATATGTGTTGGATGGAAAACACTGAATATTTTTGCAGCAATAAAAGCTATTGAAGTAGGAGTTGCAGGAATTATTGTCCTTACCATGAAGCTCGGCAGCTAGATTACACTCCAGCTACCATTTATGTTCTTGAAGAGGTGATTCCCTTAAATTTCAGATCTGAAATACTAGCTCGTTTTGAAATTCTTTTCAATTGAAAGCTGAAATGTGTTGTTTTGAATCTTAAAAATTTGAAAACAATCAAATTGAAATCTCCTAAATTAGGTGGTCCATGTATTTCAAGGTAAATTTCCAGTTCTTATTGAGGGAGGGATTAGACGAGGAACATACATATTCAAGGCTCTAGCACTCGAAACATACATATTCTGCCCTTTTTTCTTAAGATAGCTAAGAAAAAGAACTAGTATTACTAGTACTCTATCAAAACTAGTTGACTGCCACCTAGTAATTGTATTTGAGTTAGTTACATAGGTTAAAAAAAATAGTATGTTTGTGTAGCCATTTTTCGAAGAAGTAGTTGATCAGCATGAATTAAAGTATAATTGATACCACTTGTTACTCTGTAATGGAAACTACGATGTAATTATTTGACCATGTACCTTACATTGCGACTTTAAATAGCTAAATAATTACACATAAAATGATTGGATTATAAATATTAATTTTGTGTTAATTACTTTGTTACTCTCTGTTTTTTGTCAGTAGTGCTTGTAGGGAGTAAATTAGTTAACAAACTTCTTTACTGTTTACCTGATTCTGATATTAAGATCTTCTGTACTTCCTATCTTTTAACATAAATTACACACATGTGTTGACAGTCATGCTCCCATGGAATGGCATGCAACTTTATCCATTGTTTACGCAATCCTGGTGGATATTATGAATGGGCGGACTTAGATAAGCCATCACCAAGTTACTGGCTTACGAAGATGGATGCTTTGTTTTGGTATGCTGATGAGTCTGTCTATGATAGACGGCTTGAACAGAAAAAGTCAGAACGGATGTTGAATTCCTATAAGATGCTGGCAGCTGATTCTGACAGGTCCGTTAGTTTTTGGTTTCTTTCATGTGAACTTAATAGCGTATTGAACCATATCTCGATACTTCCGTCTTTTATAAAAGAATATGTTGATACACCCATCTCAAACATGATACTTTAGTTATGGCTCTCTAATCTTAAGTTGCCCCAGATTGCTTCTTGGTGCAAATCGTAGAAAAGATTTTCTACCAGGTGTTTTCAAAGCAAAAATTGGGCTACGGTTGTCAGACTTCGAGTCCAATGTTTTTTTCTTGAATTTTTCTGCTGAGTTTCTTTTCTGATCTATATGTTCTTGTAGATTTTTCAGCTGCTCAGTCATTTCCAAAACAGGGGATTCTAGGTTACCAACATCTGGTTGGACCATCTCGTCATTTTTCTCCTGAAAAAAAGTAGAGCCATCACCAGGATCTAAAAATTTCTCAAGAACTGTACTCTTTTACAATTATTGCTTCTGTCTTCATCTTTCATTTCATTATTCGAGCTAAAGAACGAGTAGTTGGTCTCCTAATAGCATACTCATGACTTTGTTTATTTCCCCCTTTTCTATTCAGAAGCATCCTCCTTTACCTGCTTGGATTTGTCAAACTGCAAAGTCCTTGTTTGGGTTAAGAAAGACCTTAAGGAACACTCTGCTGGCCCTACATCCACTCTCTGTGATGTGTTGCACATCTCAACTACACCCTGTGCAATCGAAGGTTTCTCTACTTGAGTAACTGCCTCTGAAGTTGGTTCATGGTGGAGGGATTTAGTGGATATCTAAGGAGATGTCTGCTTCTCTGTGGGATCTCTTTGATTTATAATAGCATAACTTGCTAATTCCTTCTTGTTTATGCCATTCGTAGAATTCCCCTCGCTTGGAATTTTCTGAGCCATTGTTGTCCCATCGTCAACATATATCTCTTTGCTAAAAGTTTTAACTGCTACCAAGTGAGTCTGAACTTCAGCTTACTTTACTTTTTGAATCTGCATTTTGCAACTGAATTTATTACAATTCCAAAGGACATCTTTCTAGATTGACTAGATTGGTGGTAATTGCTGCCAAAACTCACACTTTGACATCAAGGGATAGGAGTCGATTGTTGGCGATGAGTAAGAATCTAAGCCTGTTGTTTCACTTTGACTTCAAAATATTGAAAATTTGTTGTTTCACTTCCTATGGAGTTTCAGATAATTTGATCCTTTAACCTCTCTGAGATATAATTTACTGAAGTTAATTTTCCCATTTCCTTTTTGTTTTTGTACCTGTTATTTTAGTTTGCATTACCTGGATTGTTCTCTCATCTTACGTATGGTATAATATCCCAAGGATTTAGAGCATTTAAGAAGCTAGGAGCTAAGATATATGAAGAGCTATGTGACTATGATGAAGACTTCTTGAACAATTGTGATTACATTTATTTTTGGTTTCGTGAAATTCATTGCAAGTACACATTTTGAAATATTGTTTTTCTAGTATCTGCAATATATGACAAGTTGATTTTTTATATTCATTGCTAAATCTGTATATTTGGATTATTATTTTTGAGTTATTTATTAGTTAATTTTGTGCTTGAAATCATCTAAATCGCATGGTAATGTATAATGTGACAGTCAGATATATACAAAATTAAATTGTAGTATATAAATATTTTAAAATAATATTTATAACTTATATAACATTGCCACACTTTTTAATTGTGGCCATAGAACGTTATTAGTGTTGCTTATTCATTTCAAATTGTGGCATGAAAATTATCCAACATAACACTTTACAAATGTCGCTTTAGAGGAGGTAGCAAATGCTATGTTTTGCAAGTGTAGCCTATGATAGTAATGGCCACACTTGAAAAATGTTGTTTCAGGTCATAAAAACGTTGCCATATGAGGCCCTATAAGTGTAGCCTTTGTAGCATAAAGGCCACGCTTTTGAAGCGTAGCAACTAAAGCAACACTTGAAAAATGTGGCCTTAGATCAAAGGTTACGCTGGTTTAGGCCACCCCCCGAAAAGTGTTGCCTAAGGTCTTAAGGTGTGGCCTTAGGTCAAAGGCAACACTTTTTGATCGTTTGGGCTACACTTTTCTGGGGTGGCTAAAGACCTAAAATGTTGTAGTGTTCATTAATTTTTTGACGGGTGGCTAAAACCCCAAGATCTAGGGGTACTCTAATGGGGTTGGGTGCTAATTTAATGTAGTGGGCATTGTGCTCTACTCTATTTTATTGCTCTACATGCATTAATTTGGTCTAATTAGCATGGGGTTAACTTAAGGGTTAAGGTTGCAAACTTAATTCCTACTTTCGTTCTACGATTGATGCTCGAAAGACATTAATTGGAGTGGGTAATTAGTTCAATAGTAGAAATTTAGGTTCGATGTCCTTGACTTTCTCGAAAGAGAGGTTATGGGTCGAATCTATTTGTCCTATTCTTCAAAAGGGAATAGAGTAAGGTATTGAGTTGTTAAGATTTATCATTACATGAGACCGAAAGGAGATTCTAGGCGTAGATGCTTCGAGATCGAAAGACTATAAGCATCATTGAAGATGACTTAGCCTATTTATGTATGTACATCACTATATAGCAGCACATTTACTCCTATATGATATTAATATACCATCCCCGCACTTCTAGATTAGTTGTTAATTCTTGAATTTGTTTAAATCTTAGTTTAGTTGCAATAATTGATAACAAAAGTTTCATATTAAGTTGGTGGTACCATCCACCAAATTGTTCTTACTATTCTAAATGAGCTGATTTCAAATTCGAATCTTTTCATAAAGAATTCTCCACAATATGCCGTTCCCTGTGGGTTTCGACCTGACTCTTCGTTGGGTTTTTATGACTATGATCACTCACATTTTTAATTGGTTTTGAAAGGTGATTTGAGCGTTATAAAAAATTGTGCCACTATAAGAGAGCGGTAGTTGAGAAATTAGATTTTAATTTGGTTTATTTGTAGTAAAGTTGCTATTTTGTGTTGTTGTTGGCTGATTTGCAGGTTGACAAGACTAGTGACCATTGAAGTGACACTGATAGACACTATGGTACAAATTATAATATGGGTGACTTGAATGACATGCGCAATTATTTCATTCAAAGCACGAGAGAAATCCAAATACCTCATATAACCGGGAGGATGGTGTTTCACATCACTAGAACTATGATCCAATTGTGAAGAAATGAATATTTGGGGATCTAGCTCATGAGGATCCCCAGGAGCATCTTTGGAATTTCAAGGTGTGTGGACCCTTTACGTTCAAGAATATCTCCCAAGAATCGGTAAGGTTGAGACTCTTTTTGTTTTCTATAACGGGAGAAGCTAAAAGATGATTGACAGATTTTCTAGATGATTATATTACTTCATGGGATGAGCTAATTGAAGTGTAATTGGAACGATTATTCCACCATCAAAGATGGTAAAACTTGTCTCAAAATCTAGAATTTCAAAAGTCTTGGAGGTGAGCCTTTGCATGAAAATGACTGAGGTTCAATAAGTTACTCTTGCAATGTCCAACACATGGCGTTACGGACAATTTGCTGCTACATTACTTTTATTGGATCCTTGATTTAGTCAAAAAAGTGTGGCTGATCAATTAGTCCACGATGGATTGATAAGAAAATGATATGATGTAGTTGCATTGTTATTAAATGATATGACTAAGGTCAACCGAGCATGACACACAAGAGAAGACTAAACACACATTCTACAAGTTGTCTTGAACAAAGAACAAATTGAAAGGGACCATGAAAGGGATGAAAATATGGCCTACATGATGGCCGAAATTGATTTGCTCTCCAAATATGTCATGGGAGGTTGAACTAAGTCAATGAATGGGGTTGGAACAAACAGTGGGCAATGACCAGATGATGCTAATTTGATGCATTATACAATTAAAAGGTTCAATACTTGGGAAATCAAGTGGCAGATTCTCACAACAATTATCAATGTCAAAGTGGAAACCAAGGTTAGAACAAGGATAGAGATAGTGGTTGGAAAGATTGGAGGGGTGGAAATTGGAAAGACATGGAGGTGGACAACGATAGATACATGCTTTCCCATGATCGTCTATGCCAAATAATCCAGCTGGTCTAGAAGGAAGAAGGATGGAAGTCATGCTTGTGAGGATCTATAACGAGGTTAAGGATCTGATAAGGTGTTAAAGGATTTGAAAAATGACTTCTCCACTTTAACACAAACAGTGACTTCATATTTAGTTTCTATCAAGTAGCTGGAGACCCAACTGGGTCAAATTGCCACTCATCTAAATCAAAGGCAAAAGGGAACTTTGCCTAGTGATACCATCCCAAACCCCAAGAATGAATTGTGAAGTCTGAGGAGTATTTTGTGCCATTAAGTTAAATAAGGCGCTTCTTGTGAGGCAACCCAAGTCTTTACTTTTGTTTTTACTGCATTCGAATAACGTGCATTATGAGTGTAGGTGGAAAAGAAATTGAAAAATTAATAAGGATAGATTGGGCGAAGCCATAACCTAAACGGCGATGCACCAAATGAACTAGGAAAAATGATTCGTGTTCGCCTTTTGAGTAGGAAAAGATGAAAAAGTGCTCTTTCAAGATCTGCAATCAGATTTCCAAATGGCAATTCACTGAAGTGCATTTTACGGACCCCATAAGGTCTGCCAAATCAACTTCAAGTTTGGTAATTGGTCAGGAAGATTCAATGAAATTAAGTTCCAGACGGAAATACACCAAACTCGTTCGGTGATGTTAGTGAGTGCACGAAACGGGCTTGGTATAAAAAGGCTCAAGGTTTTTTGAAATTCAAAAATCAAGACCTTTTGAATTCTTAGTGACTTTTCATTTCCCCTCTCTTGCATTGTTCATTTAGGTTATTTTGTGCCTCGTGTGAGCGTATTGGATGTGCTAGGAGTGAATTTCATTTGACCCCAAGTTAACCCGACCCCGATTCCTTAATTTCTTTCTTGTTTTTTGGTACTAAGGTTGGTGTTTTGACTTCTCGTTGATCATTTGAGTTTAGACAACATATAGGGTGTGGGCTTGAGCCCTTTATTTGAGATTATGTGTTTAATTTTGTTTGGTAGTGTCATATTGTTGAATTTGAATTGTACACATGTTATTTTGAATGTGAATGCATGTATAAATGGTGAATGTGATTGTGTTGGTTAGAATGTTAAAATTGAGTCGATATACTCGATGGGTCTGTGTTTAGCTGTATGTGAGTCAAGTTTGAGTAGCTCAGTATTGGCCCATAACATGATTATGCCCAATGATAGACAAGGTGAATCTTTCCGTTAGGGAAAATCATTAATTAAAGCAACACTTAGTGATAAATTAGGGGGAAATCCTAGTACCCATGGTAGAAAAACATATAGGTGGATTGTAATTATTGGGGGAAACTCATATTTGTTGTGCATGTTGGATTTGAATTTGAAATTTAGGCACTAGGCAAAAAATTCCTGTTCAGTGAGCTTGTCTTAGGTCGCCCAAAAAGATAGGTGAATCACCGAGTAAGACCCAACTCTCCTTCTTTAGCTTATACATGGCCTTGGGTACTGTTCCATTCGGAGGGCATGTCTTAGTCCGCTGAACTAATTTGGTGAATCACCGAGTGGGAGAAGATATCACCGTTGATGCTTGTGTCTTCCCTTTTTGCACTTTAAGTTTGGAGGACTTGTCTTAGCGCGCCAAAACCAACTCAGCAAATCGCTGAGGTTACATTAGGCCTGCCCTATGTGCCTGCACCGTTAGTATTTTACTTCTGGTCATTTTAGCGAGCTCACCGATCCTATTGCGCGATAAGACTTCCCGTTAGGCGAGCCTCATGACTATTTTCTAGCTTGATTAAAAGTGCTTTCGATTTCAGCTAACCTTCAAAAATCTTTTGTGTAATGTGTGCTTTGCAGGTAATGGCGAGAACAAAGGGTAAGAATGTGGTCTCATATGATACTAAGCCAAAAAGGGAGCTTTTTTTACCTCCTCTTACTCAAAAGAAACAAAAAGGCCCTCAAAAAACCAACCCTAAAACACCTACAAGTGGGGGGTAAAAAGGAGCGGAAGCATATTGCCATGAAGCAAGTGAATATCCGCTCAAAGTTGGTGTCACCAACACAAGACCCTATCCCTGCTTTGCGTGTTCTCTCGATTATATCTCCAAGATATTTGAATAGGCTAAAAGAAGATGGGGAATGCAAAATTTTGGAGGAGCGACGACTTTCTACTAATGGGGTGATGAGTGAGTACCCCAAAATATAGAGAGTAATCAAATTCCACAAGCTAGAACAGTTCACCAGAGTCAGGCAACCATACATACCCAAATGAGTACGAGTTCTATCATTTCTGTGCAAAGAAATTGCTAAAGAAGAGGAAAGGGATTGTCTGGAAGATAATGGATGAAATAGAAGTCTGAGGTAAGATCGTGTAGTATCATAGCATTGCGATTAATGCAGTTCTGGCACCACAAAAAATTTGAATGACGAATATAAGACTCGGATGGCCACACATTTGGATTAGTTAAAAGAGTGGTTGACCCCTCTAATATTCGGTGAATCAACACCATCTTGGATGGCTCAAGGTGCCAAGATTGAAAATGACTTGATTATAGTAGCGAGGTACTTGTTTGGATTTATCAATAGAAATGTCATCCCATCCAAAAAAGAGTCTTAACTCAGTCATCTGAAATCCGTGTTAGTGAGTTCCATCATTGATAGGGAGAAGATTAATGTCTGACAGATAATTATGGAAGAAATATTACTGCAAGACAGATAGGAGAAGACCTATTTTCCCTTCCCGGTGCTTATTACCCAGCTTTACGAGAAAGCTTGAGTCCCTTTTACAGTAATAATAGATGTCAGGATCATGCCAGTCTCCTCTAGTGATATTCGGAGGATCGAGGGTGAGTGTTTGAGAGATGGTGCAACTAAAAAGCTTCCACCACTAGAATCTACTCCAGTGGTTGGCCCTAATACATTGCCAACAGATATCCGCACGCTTTCTCCTTCTATGGAGCAGACATGTATTCCCACTTCTATGTCTGATGCTGGTTTATCTTATTTCCTTGCTACATCTCCACCTTCTACTTCTGTGACCTCTTCTATTATGAGGCCTCCCTCTTCTTCTATTGCACATCCTCCCTTGACTCAGACACTTATATATTAGACGGGCAATCTTGCCTGGTTAGCGAATATTAGGGCTGCTCGGGTTGAGAAGAACTTGCCCAAGCTCATTGACCAAGGTATCCAAAATGCCATAGCTTCTATGTCTGAGCAGGTGGTCCAGTGTGATAAGATGCTTGAGGGCCACACTTTGATATTAGATGAGTTGACTATGAGGATAGGATCGTTGGTGAAGACTGAGGGTAGTTCTATTGCTTTGGAGACCCTTAGGACTGAGGTTTCAATGTTGAGGGCTGAGGTGGTCCAGATTCAGTCCATGGACATCTCAACACTTTAGGGTGAAGTTCCCCTTTCAGATGTTGTTGCCCCTGCACATGAGATTCCAAGTGATGCATCTTCCTCTTCTATACCTGAAGTCGTTGTAGATATGACCACTAAGGGCGAGAAGTTGGTTGAGGAAACTGATGAGGAGGGTTTGAGAGAGAATGAGCAGGGCATTGATGAGACCCTGATAGAGATATACGAGACCGATGATGTCATTTTTCAGGCTACCTTAAAGAGGTCTCTCTAAGAGACTTCAGTTGTTGGGCCCAGTGGAGTCACTCTACACTCCCCCACACTTCCAATTGCTGAGACGGGCATTGATGCCCAAGTCGAGCCTTCCTAGCTGCCTCCCGTGATCCTATTATCGGGCATAAAATTCTCCACTGGAGACTCCAGATAAGAGTATTCCACAGGCGTAGACTGGCAAGGAGATCCTACATCTTAGCCTCCTGGTATTACATTTATTTTGTATTGTGGACAGTGCTCTTTGTTTTTGGTGTTATGATGGTCTTCATGCCAATATTACCCTTTTGCTTGTATTCTGTTTATTTTGTATTTTGAACTTTTGTAATTAATATTTATTTATATTAGAGTGCTTCTGTTTTGTGAAAATGTGTCTCTTTACGTCAATTCTCATTCTCTCTTGATGAATGCAACCCCCCATGAGTCCAAATCGTGAAATGCTTGATCTTTTTCGTGATAGCAATTTGAGAATCGATTTTGTTCAGTATCAATGTTTTAAATAGTACTCATGATTAGAATGATGTGTAGTGTTGTTATTGTGAATGCAAAATCGATGTGGTTGCACCTTTTGGTGATCTCTTTGAATCTTGTGTTGACTAACTGCGTTTCGATATGAGCCTTGCAATGAACATCGCACGTACACTTTTGATCTTTTTTGGATGTGCTTGATTAATGTATTACAAGGTGCCATGCGTGGATAGGGTTACTTGGAAACATGCATGTGGAGTGGGACCTGATCTTGGGTGAAAATTCAATGAGGGAGCCAAATTTTCCTTAAAGACTTTTGTGACTACCTTGTGAGGGTGTCAATCTGTGTTGGCACCAATTGAGCCTAACCTATTTGTTGATAACCAAATGAATCCACTTGACCAAAAATGACCCCTACCTTCTGATAAAAAAACCCTTTTGAAGCATTGCAATGTTCAAATCGACAACTTAGGCCAAAATCCTAAGTTAGGGGTGTGGATAGAAAGGATGAATGAGAGCTAAGTGAAGGGAAAAGAAAGAAGAAATTAGACTCAAATATGAAAGTTTTGCAAAAAGAAGGAACCCCTCCTTTAAAAAAATATGTGTGTATTTGTCATCAATTTGATGAGAATAGCCTAGAAAATTGAAAATGAAAAAGAGAAGCGAATGAAATAAAAGGGAGTTCCAAATAAATTGAGTGGAAAGTCAAGGTTTGAGTTCTCAAATGAAAAAGAAGGAAAAGAACTTGAGAAGAGGTGATGATGATTGCAACAATGCTTTTAAAAGGTTCAAGTCACTAATCCAAATTATACATGCCTTAACCCTCAGCCCAATTAGAAGCCTAAAATACCCTTGAGATCTTACACGAACCAAGTTGTTTGATGATTGGAAAATATGGGCAAATCTATGGGAAAAGCTTGCATGTATTTCTCTTTTGAGAGAGTAAGAGTTGCATTGATTCCTATTACCTTTTTTTATTTGCTTTGTGAGTGCCTGGAATCATTATTGATGTAAGGGCACTTGAATGTATTTGTAGAAACATGTTCTTGCATTAGACAAGAAGCTAAAGTGCGCTAGAGCTTGTGTTGAGACTAGCTAGTCATCATTTGAAGCTTTTTTATCATGATTTAAGGTAATATGCTATTGGGAGTAGTCCTGCCATAGCGCTTTTATGTTAACTCTCATTGAGTTTTGTTGTAGACACCCTTATTGAGCTTATTATGTTCTTGATTTACTCGAGGACAAGCAAAATTTTAGATTGGGGTGTTGATAAGTGGTAGATTTGCACTCATTTAAGGTCCATTAGGCTCAATAATTGGTGTCCTCAATGCCTAACTTTGTCCTTTTCTAATCAAATGTTGATGAATTGCAACTACAACGGCAATTGGACAAGGCATGGGCTGAAGCTTGAAAGAATGGCCAAAAATGCAAAAGAAGTGCAAAATGAACATTCTTGATCGCCTAGCATGAAGGGCGGATCTTCGAATGAGTAAGACCTCACCCAATCTGACAGTGCATAACATTTTTTCCCATCATAGAGGGTCAGCAAACTCTAATAGAAAAGCTGATACACCGAATGAGAAAAACGGACCTGAAAGACATCGCCAAAACTCGCAGTATCCAAGGCAAAAATTTAATGCTCAAACGGTGAACTAAGGTGGTATTCGGCGATGAATTGAACGTGAAAGGCTGACTTAATCAAGTTCACCAACGGACGTTCAAACACCTGAAGCCTAGAGTATCACAAAGGAGAGTTGGAGACAAAGGGAATTCACCAAGTGAATTAGACGAGCCCGACTAATGTTGCCGATTAGGTTGCAAAGTTGATTATTGGGAAATATAAATAGCCCAAATGATAGAGTTGTTAATGAGTTTGATTAGAGAGTTGAACAACTGGGTTCAAGAGAAAGTTTTGAGACAGAACACTTCACTTTTAAGAACACTTTCTCTAGTCTTCTTGGGTTTTACGATTTGGATCTTGAATTCGATAATTTGAAGTAAAATTCAAAGTGGGTTTACTCTTAATTGCTTGATTTTAAGTTACCAATGACTGCTTTCATTGAAGGTATACTTTCTTTACTTTTGTGATGGGTGGCTAAAACCCCAAGATGTAGGGGTGCTCTAATGGGGTTGGGTGTTAATTTAATATAGTGGGTATTGTGATCTGCTCTATTTTATTGTTGTTCATGCACGAATTTGGTCTAATTATCATGGGTTTTTAACATAAAGGTTAAGGTTGCAAACATAATTGCTACTTTCGATCTTCGGTTGATGATCAAAAGAGATTCATTGGAGTGGGTAATGAGTTCAATACTAGAAATTTAGGTTTGATGTCCTTGACTTTCTCAAAAGAGAGGTTATGGGTCAGATCTATTTTCCCTATTCTTGAAAGAGGGAATAGAGTAAGGTATTACGTATTTAACAATTGGCATTAGATGAGACCGAAAGGAGATTCTAGGCATACATGTTTTGAGATCGAAAGATGATTAGCGTCCTTGAAGATGAATTAGCCTATTCATGTATGTACATCATTATAGAGCAACACATTAACTCCTATATGATATTGATACGTAGGAACTTGCTGGCTATTGAAACTATCCTAACTTTTTTAACGGGAACTGAGTTGACTTGCTAGGGGTAGTACTCGTTGGGTATGCATATTTCGTAGCTAGCCACACCATTTAATGGTGGGAAAGCGCAAATAGGGATATCCAATCTCCGCACCCCTAGATTGCTTGTTAATTCTTGATTTTATTTGAATCTTAGTTTAATTGTGATAATTGGTAACAAAAGTTTTATATTAAGTTGGTGGTACCATCCAACCAATTATTCTTATTATTCCAAATGAGCTGATTTAAAATCTGAATCTTTCGATAAATAATTATCCATGACATACCGTTCCCTGTGTGATTCGACCCCGAATCTTCTTTGAGTTTTTACTGACTATGACCACTCACATTTTTAATTAGTTTTGAAGGGTGATTTTAGTGTATTTGAACATAGTGGGCCAAAATTAATTGTGAATTGAAGAGTAAGCCTAGCTCACCCACTCTAAACTCCCAATGTAAGATCTTTGCATTATGCCACCGTTTAACTTTCTCTTTGTATAGTGGAGAGCTCTCATATGCTTATAACCAAAACTCATCCAATTCAAGTAGTTGACTCAGATGATTTTTGGCTGCTACTTCCCAATTGGAATTGACCCTCTTCACTGCCCACAAGTCTTTGTGTTATAATTCAATCAGAAGATGACAATCCTTCCCAAATACCAATTTGTATGGAGACATGCAAATAGGGGATTCAAAAGAAGTTCGATAGGCCCAAAGTGCATCATCGAGCTTTTTAGACCAATTAGTGTGATGGTTATTCATTTCTTTGGCTAAGATGCTCTTTATCTCCCGGTTGGATACCTCAACTTACCCACTAGATTGCTGATGGTACGGTGTTGCACCTTTGTCCGTGAATCCATACTTAGACAGAAGGGCTTGAAATTGGCAATTGCAGAAATGGAAGCCTGCATCACTTATAATAGCCCTTAGGTCCTAAACCTTTCGAAAATGTTCTTTATAAGGAACTTTGTGACACTCCTTCATTGTTTGGTAATGCTATTGCCCCCTCCCATTTAGACACAAATTTGTCCGCCACAAAAAAGTACTTGTTCCCAAAACAACTAGGAAAAGTGCCTATGAAATCAAATCCCCATACATCAAATAGATCAATCTTGAGATTATGTGACAAAGGTAGTTTATGTCGCATAGAAATACTCCCCTTCATTTGACATTATACGCAAAACTTACAAAAGACATGAGCGTATTTGAACATAGTGGGCCAAAAAATAACAACATTGCAAAACATTACAAGTTGTGTGTATGCCTCCATGCTGTCCTTTAGACGGCGAAGCATGTCAAGCTTCAAGTATTTCTTGCACCTTCACTTCAGGCACACAACGCCATATAATATTATCAGCACAGTTTCTAAAAAGGAACGGTTCATCGCATATATACTGCTTCACATAAAATAAGAATTTCCTTTTTTGATAATTATTCAAACCTTTAGGCGACAACCCACATACAATGACATTGGCATAGCTAGCATAGCAAGGGATTGAGGTTTGAGTAATCAACATTACTGATTCATCTGGTAAAGCATCTCGATGTCTCTTCCCTCATTTGCTACAACATTTGCATCAAGCCTTGATAGGTGATCCGCTACTTCATTTTCACACCCTTTCTATCCCTTACCTCAAAATAAAATTCTTGGAGAAGGAGTATGAACCAAATAAGTCTAGGTTTAGCCTCTTTCTTTTCCATCAAATATCTTAGAGACGCATTATCTTTGTGCACAACTACCTTGGTACCCAATAAATATTCTCTAAGATTTTCAAACCCATACAGCACCGCCAATAACTCTAGCTCGGTGAAAGTGTAATTCTTTTGAGCACAATTCAAAGTCTTGCTAGCATAACAGATAGGATGAAAGAATTTATTTTTCCGCTCCCAAGAACATCGTCAAGTTCCACTCCTCTAGCATCGCACATCAATTCAAAGGGGAGACTCCAATCAGGGGCTATTATGATAGGGGGTAAATCAAGTTTCTCTTTCAAAATTAGACTTTAGCCAAGCTACATCAAAGTCGAAAGCAGTCTCATTTTCAAGAATCCTACACAAAGGGATAACAATTTTAGAAAAATATTTGATGAACCTCATATAAAATTCGGCATGAACAAGAAATATTGTTACTCCCTTTACGGAAATTGGAGGAACTAAGTTGTCGATCACTTGGATTTTGGCTTGATTGACTTCAATACTTTTTCTGGAAATTTTGTGCCTAAGCATGATTCTTTCCTTAACCATAAAGTGGCATTTCTCCCAATTAGGAATCATGTTTGAATCTACACACCATTGAAGTACCATCTCTAAATGCAAACATTCCTCAAAAGAATCCCAAAGAATCGAGAAATCATCCATGAATACTTCCATTGAATCTACCATATACGCAATATTGATAACATACACCTTTGAAAGGTGGCCGGTGTGTTGCACAATCCAAAGGGCATTAACTTGAAAGCAAAGGTCCCATTGGGGCAAATAAAAGTCAGTTTTTCTTTATCTTCTGATGCAATAGATATTTGATTGTACCTGAAATAACCGTCAAGAAAGTAATACCATCCCTTACCCGCAAGCCTATCAAGCATTTGATCAATGAAGGACATAGGAAAATGGTCCTTCTCGATCCATGAATTTAATTTATGGTAATCCATACATACTTGACACTAGATCATGGGCCTAGCAGCAACAAGCTAAGCATTCTCGTTCGGAACTATTGTTATACCATCCTTTGTAGGGACACATTGGACAGAACTCACCTATTGGCTATCCAAAATTGGAAAAATAATTCCCGCATCGAACCATTTTATGATCTCTTTTTTCACAACTTCTTGCATTGGAGGATTTAACCTCCTTTGATGCTCAATGCTTGGCTTGCATCCTTTGGTTAAGTTAATCTTGTACATACACACACACAGAGAAATTTCCATAATGTCGGCAATTGGACACCCTAAATCTCTAATGTGTCATTTCAACACTCTCAATAACAAATCCACTTTCCATCCTTCAAGATCACTTTAAATAGTATCTGTTTGTGTGTTGTTGTCCCCCAAGAAAACATACTTGAGATAAGGTGGAAGTTTTTTCAATTCTAGCTTTGGTTGCTCAATAATAGATGGTTTAGCCGGTGGTGCTTCACGACCAGACAAATTAAGATCCAACTTCTTTTAAAAATAAGTATAGGAGCCTACAACATCAAGAGTAGCTACAACTTTATCATAATCTCTTTTTTCACCTTGATCTTAATTAAGCAACACAACGGCTAATGACTCTATACTATATACAACTTCTCCAATACTTGCAACCACTTAATCAATCTGATCCAAGTGAGATACAATGTGCATATCACTTGGATACTTCATCAACTTGTGAATATTTAACCTAACAACTTTTTCATTAACTCGAAACTTTAGCTCACCACCTTCTACATCAACCATAACTTTCTTTGTGGCCAAGAATGGTCTACCAAGTATCACCAACATATCAATATCAATTTCGCAATCAAGCACTACAAAATTAGTAGGAAACACATATTTTTCAACTTTTACTAGCACATTATAGACCATACGTACCGGTTTCCTTATTGAATGATTAGCCATTAGGAGTCTCATGTTTGTTGGTTTTGGTATAAATTTACTTCTATTGATGATATTTAATAATCTTGGGCTTGATAAACCGAAACCAACAAACATGAGACTCCTAATGGCTGATCATTAAATAAAGAGACTGGTAGGTGTGGTCTATGATGTGCTAGTGAAAGTTGAAAATTGTGTTTCCTACTAATTTTGTAGTGCTTGATTGCACAATTGATATTGATATGTTGGTGATACTTGGTAGACCATTCTTTGCCATGGGGAAAGCTTTGGTTGATGTGGAAGATGGTGAGTTGAAGTTTCGAGTCAACGATGAAGTAGTTAGCTTCAATATTCGCAATTCAATGAAATACCCAAGTGATATGCATGTTGTGTCTCACTTGGTTCAAATTGACTGAGCAGTGTCAAGTATTGAAAGTGTAGCATATTGTAGGGAATCTTTGGCTCAAGTGCTACTTAATTGTAATCAAGACGATATTAGAAACTATGATGAGGTTGTGGCTGTTTGTGTAGGTGTGTGCTCACATAATTCTTTCCAAACACTCAACCTCAATTTTTCTAGTGAAGAAGCACCATAGGCCAACCCATTCATCACTGAACCACCAAAATTATAGTTGAACGAGTTCTTGCCTCATCTTAAATATAATTTATTTGGAGCCAACAACACACTTCCGGTATTTATTGAAAGTAATCTTGAACAATGGTAAGTGGAGTTGTTAGTCATAGTGTTGAAGAGGCGTATTAAAACCTTGGGGTGTGATATACCGTGAATTTATAATATTTTTGATGCGTTTCACTTAGAGTTTGTGTCTCTTGGGTTAGTTTGTTATTAGGAATAATGTTTTTTGTATAATTCTTGTAGGAAATGGGCTTGGATATGGTTGATGAAGATGCGAGCCGAAAAGTGCAGAAGTAGCCATCAACTGACCAACCCACAGACCGTAGGTGATGCATCATAGCTAGAAGATCAGGGAAGTCTGACCAAGTGTGGAACCACGGAGCAGACGATGGACCGTAGATCAACCTACAATCCATCCTACACATCTGTCGATGGTGATCTGGGAGTTAAGTTTAAGTCTAAATCATATTCCTCGTGGGATCTACCTCAACCTACAAGTTGGGTTCTTTATTTGACAATGATCGCTTATACTTCTTTAGGGAGGTGTATTTTGAAAGTATCAAATTTTGGCACCACTGCCGGGGAATATGGCTTTTAGATTAAGTTTATCTACATTATTGAACTTTAGTCAAGTATTTCCTGATTATACATTTTGTTTTGTTTTTGTATCCTTCAGGTTTCTACTCTAGTGTATGCCAAGTACACGGAATCGAGGCGAACAACTGACCCCCTACGATCTAGAGCTGAGTAAAACCTTATGATAAATGAATAACCAAGGGGTACAAGTTAATCCAGTGGAAGACGGTCTAGGAGATGGAGTAGAATTTCAGCCTCCAGGTGTTGTTAATGTGCCCGCTCAGGTTCATGGTTGCAATTTAATTTGTAATCCAAAAAGGGTTCAAAATCCGCCAGCACCGAGGTTTCGTGAGCATTACAGGGCTGATTATGATGCGACTACCTCAGATGGACCTATTATTCTTCCTCCTCTACCTCCAGGTCATACATTTGTGGTAACTAGCAGTCTTATACAGATGCTTACAACGAGATGATTGTTTGATGGGTTGGCTTCAGAAGATCCATACGCTCACACGGTGAAATTGTCCAGTGTTTGCAAAAGTTGTGTTGGACGACCGAAGTTAGATATAGATGTCAATTGGAGTGAGGGATAAAACTAAGCCATACATTGATGTGATGACTAATATGGGGTAAAAGATAAGGGTTAGTAAAGCATACACCTGTAGCCGGACCAAGGTTCGTGGTTAAATTCCCTACTTAGAGGACAAATCACTTAGGGATACCTAACTTACCAACTTTGCATGTAAAACACTAGGAAAAAATTACTATTATTAGGAGTATTGCATTAAGAGCTTGTGGGGAACACATATACCCTAGTTTTCATCTCACATTGATAACTCATATCGTGAAGCTTGTGTACTTTTTACTTAATTAACATTTTCTTACTTATTTACAACAATCCCCCTTGTTTACTTTTCTCGGAAATAGTTTGACTAAAAAGATATAATAGTGAGTTAAAGTTTAGTCTAAACCATATTCCTCGTGGGATCAACCCCAACCTACAAGTTTGTATCTTTATTTGACAATGATCACTTATACTTCTTTAGGGAGGTGCAATTTAAGCGTATCAAAGTTTGGTCTGAGGGTCTTTCCACTATCAATGACGGGAGATGTTGTTATGTGTTTTTCTGAATTACCATACAATTTGATCTATTCATTGGACCAAATGGATAAGGTATTCACACAAGATACTTTTCGGTGTCCAAGAAGTTAAATCATGAAGATAAACTGAATAACTTCACCACATTACCAAAAGAGTCGATAAGCAGTTCTTGGGATAGGTTCACTGGTTTCATCAGAAGTGTTCCAAACCATTGTATTAATGATGAGTCTTTGAAGGAGTATTTCTATAGAGGAAATGATGAGAATGAGAGAGAAATATTATATACAATTGCTAGAGGATCATATTTTGAATACACCTTTGAGGAGATCGCCGAAAAGCTTGAGAGGATTTTCCAAAACAACAAAGCCTTGAGTAGTAGAAAAGCAAATATTGGTAGGAGCACGTTCGCTGTCCAAACTGCGCCCAACCAAGCCAATGATGACATTCAGGAAGAGATGGCTCAGATGAGAACAAAATTGGGTTTGGTACTAAAACATGTGAGTGGTAGTGCGGAAAAGTGAATGTTGTGAATTATCTGACTAAGTCTCCACCACCACCAGTTCAGGAGTTTTACTATGAGGAGGATGCGTACTTGGTAAATGATCAGACGGGGGGGTTTCTGAACCAACGCCTAAGGTTCCAACTCAGATAATTGGCATCAAGGTCAAGGAAACCAAGGTCGGACCTATGGAAGCTACAACCATGAGGGTAACTACAACCGTGAGGGTAAATATATCTGAGATGGGAACTATGATATTTGTGTAATCAAGAAACAACTTCCAATGCAAGTGTCTACGATCGTACAATAGTAAAGTAACCCAACCAGGGGTTGGGGTGAGTCCTAAGGGAGTTGTTTTGAGAATTAATAGAAAAATAAAATTAATGTCTAATTAGTCGTAGCTAAAAACATTATCGAATATAAACATGTTAAATCTAAGGGGTGACGCAAGCGTCAATTATCAATAGGGGTTTGTAATAAGTAAGCAAAAAAAGCAAAAATGTAAAGAGTACTAATCAAGGATATGGGATTCTTGGGATGTGAAAGGAATACTTGTTAAACTAGATCATTGGGTACATGTTTTTGAAAGTAAATTCATTGAATATTTGTGACTAGGCTAGACTATAGTGGGGGAAAATTCTCTCTCGAGCAAGTTAACGCGAATCAAGTCGATTTCTCTCGAACATCGAATTGCGGCATGAAGAACAGCCTACACCTTAGCCCACTCACTCTCTCAAGTTGAGTATGTGGCAGAAGGACTAGGTTTCACTCTCTCGAGTTGAACCTCATGTTGACCCAATCCCACCGGCCATCAATTTAGTAGTCTTAGTTTTACGACCTCACTCTCCAGCAAGCTGAAACGCAAAAGTGAAATCGTATTTGCAACTACAATTTCATTAAGTTCCACCACAACTACTAACGAAATCACATCTAAACAACAAATAAATCATCAACAAGGAAGACCCAACTGATAATCTAACCCATATTCACAAAATCACACCCCAAGAATTGGGGTTTTAGCTAAACATGTAAAAGAGATAGAAATTTATACCAGTATGAGTTTGCATTCAAATGGGTATGAAGATTTAAGTCCCAAAACAAGCAAAGAGTGCAGAATCCACAAGACCCAAGTCCAAATTCTTGGAGTTGAAACCCTTTGAATCATCAAATTCTTCAAAACCCTCTCCAAACTTAGAACTCAAAATTCTATGTGAAAAATTCTATATAAAAAATGTCATATTAAGCTACAACTCTCAACGAGTATTTATAGTTTTCAAAGATCTATACTGCAGTGGATCATTCGGCGTCATTAGTCGAGATCGTCGATCAACTCGGCGATCCGCCCTTTGGTAGGTTTCATCGCCGTCTTGCTCTATCCTTCAACATCGTCGTGTTTTGGATCATTGGGAGATGTAGTAATGCTTTGCGGAGCTGCTCAGTGACACGCCGACTACTTCTTTTCACCACCGATTTGATTCTTTCTTTCAGGGCTCAGCACACTGGAACAAGAAGCTAGGATAAGACATTTCGGCGATTCGCCTAACGGAGTAGGCGATCATCATGCCGTCTTTTCTTCCTTCTTTCAGCCACTTTATTCCTTTTTGCTCGATAGCGTCCATGCTTATGTCTCTAAGTTTCAATACCTGAAATTCAAGCATTTACATCAGTTATTGAGGCAAAAGATGCATTTGTGGACACTAATTCTATCAAAAACAAACCCTAAATAAGTCCAAATCGTTGACTCATCAACACCCCCAACTTAAACTTTTGCTTGTCCTCAAGAAAACTCGAGTTTAGCTGTTCAAAAAGTGATATCTCGAACAATGTTGCACAAGACTCAATCATGAATGCACACAACAAGACTCACTTTACTTATGCAAAGATCAAATGTGCACTCAAAGTTTCATGTTTTGACACACCATTATCAAAAAATCTCAAGCTCACAATACTTGCTTCAAATGCAAGTTCAAGCTTAACTAGAGTGTTCAAATGCCCTCACACAAACAATGATTCCATATTCACACAATGGTTCACAGTTTAAAGTTTCGGAATCAGATGCAACACTCACACTCACAAAGATGAACACAATGCATAATTTCACCCATAGGTTTGCTCGTATTTTCCAATCAACACTTGCTTCAGCTCACTCAAAATCACAAAGGTCTTTCAAGGCTTGTAATGGGGCTTAGTGTAAATTTATCGTCATTTAGGCTCAGTGACTTTCATCCTCATGAAATATGGTTCTCTCAACACTTACTTTCCTTTTCTTTCATCATTTTTATTTGTGCTCATAAGTCATCCTATTATTCACTTCCCATGGATTGTTTGGGAACCCCATTTCTTTTGTACTTTTCAACTTTATTCCACAACTTTTCTTTTTCTTTCTTCTCTCTCTTCTTTTATATGGAGGGGTTCCATTTTTCCCAACACCATGGGTTAAATGAGACATTTCTTGCACTTCTTGATTTTCCCTTCTCTTTTCACCAGACCCCCAACTTAGGCTTTTGGCCTAAGTTGGCTATTCGACTAACCACAACTTCATGAGGATTATGGATGATGGATAAAGAAAGGTAATTCTTTTCATCAAGCTTCTTCCAAAGAAAGGTAAGGCTCATGAGGTGTTCAAAAGCGGTTCACACACTTACAAGGTTGGGCATAAAAGAGGTATATGTCAAATTTGCTCAAACTCTTCAAAGTTGCCTAAGATCATATCAAGAGATAGCATCACTTAGTTGACCGGACCAATAGGGAAAATTCTAGGATCCATCATGCATAGTTCACAGTTACGGTCATCACACTAGACATTGACACTATAAGTCAAACAAGACTCCACACTTTCGCTAGTGTGCAACGATCATCACAAGAGACTCGATTTGATCATTGGCTAGTCATAACGAGATGCAAAGAGTTCACATATTGTCTATACAACTTCATTTGGCCTCATTGTAGCTGCACATTCATGTTTGTTTGATTCTAAGCACTATCTAAGTCATCGGTATTGATCAGAACTGATACTCAAATTTGCGAAGAAACAACCACATTCAACACAAAAGGGGTGGCAATTTGTTTATGAAATGGTCAAAATCATTTTGCAATTTAAAACACGGAGCCACAAACTCAAATCTTCCAGGAAAGCAGTATTTAATACAATTATAGCTTACTACCCAAATACATAAACGAAACATAATTCACGAATAGCACACAAAGGTGGGCCTCACCCTACCACAAATAAAAGCAATTTGTCCTCAAATGCAAGTAATAAAATATCCAAAATGTAAATTAAAGAAAGAGGGAAAGGGAGGTAAAGAAAGGATCTTGTCTATGAAGTCTCTCCATCTGTCTTGAGCCGGGGCATCAGTGCCCGATGCCTTACACTGAGCCTGGGCATCAGTGCCCGAGGTCACCTCAGGGGGAACTGTAGTGCTAGTTTCACCAAGGTCTGTTGATTGTCAGTTTGCCAGAAAGATATGCACCGCTCTGCAAAATCTCCTGGCCTATGAAGAAGTATTAGGGTCTAGGGTAATGGTTTTCCTAGCAGGAGTGGGCATGTTCCCTTTGCCTTTTTCCAATAGTTGTGGGTAGTTTTGAAGCTTTTCCTTTCCGATGTAACTGCATCTTTCTTTATCGAAATTCCTTTGGACTTCTCTTGAGCTGGCGCTATTCTTTCAGCAGATTTAGGTTTAGTCATATCTGCAAAATCTCGAAGAGAAGTTAGAGAAATATTTTACAAAAGCACTGATAAGCTTCGTCGACTTTTTCGGAGAATCCCCGATATCAGTCGGCGATATAGAGTTCGTCCGCTGAAAGCTACAGTGCATAGAAATCTAGGGGAGTTGACAAGGGTAAAATAAGACTTTCCGCGAGCCATCGAAAATCTTTGGCGACCTTCAACTTCTCACAGAAAGTCACAGAATTATCCACACAATTATCATTAAATTAAAGGCGAGATGGGGAAGTTAGGTGAACGCCCGAATAGTTCGGCGAGTTTGACCAAGCTCACCAAATGGCTCAACGTACCTATTTTCAATTTATCTTCTCGAATTCAACCCTGTAACCCCTAAGACAAAATCAAAGTATGCTCTAGTATAATCAAGGTATGACCCATAGCACCCAAACACAACCCCTCATATTTTAATCCAGTTTAAGGCATGTAATTACGACAACTCAACAGTCACAGCTACGCGAGCAAGATTATCAATTAAATCATGCATGTAAATAATCCAATCCTATTAGGAAGGACCAGAACACTTCAACAACATCAGGCTATTGCAAATGAGTATAAATTTTGATAAAATAAACCCGGGGCATAGAAAACCAACCTTTGGTGTCGACAAAGAGAAGATTGAAACACTTGGCGGCAATGCAATCCAATCCCGAGCACAAATCAGCACTAATAATACTCTAAAAACACAAGAAATATAAAAACTAGAGTGCAAGTGTGAGTCTGGGAAGATAAAAAGTGAAGGGAAAATGAATGAATCTTCAACTTTTAAACCTTTTGCCTGCAAAGCCGTCCAATTTTCGTCCATTCTATGACATTAGTCAGGATCGCTGAACCACTTAGCGTTTCACCAAGGAGCCACTTGCTTCGCTGAATTTTTTCAGAGCCTCCAGTTGTTTTGGAAATTTAAACGATGGTCTCCGTCGGGATCGCTGACATGGTCGGCGATTCACCAATAATTTCCTGTTCTCGCCTAATTTTACAGACTCCAATGTAAATTGGTCTTTAGTCTAACAGCGGTCTGGTTCGGGGTCGCTGATCTTTTCAGCGATTCGCTGATTGGACCTGTAGCTAGCCAATATGCACTTTTCAACACTTTCGTCATTTTAACCTATGAAATAAAGATACCATTATTCTATATAATAATTGAAAGCATCTAAAACCTTGGGTTGCGTCCCAAGAAGCGCTTTAGTTATAGTCGTGGCATGACTTCTCCACTCAGTTTTAATTTGTGAGAAAGAGATGGGACATCACATGACCCAATTAAGTCTCCAATCGCTGGATAGATATGAATTGGTATCATTTAGCAATATAACATTCTCCTTGTTCTCATTTAACATCTTATCATGACCTTTGACTTTACTGAGCATGAGTCAGAGTATCTTCTTTATTTGTCCGTCCTCAATTGAGTTGGGTTTCATACGCTCGTGAGGTGGAACATACTGATCCTTTCTTTTAGCTGGTGCTTCCAATTCCATAATCTTCTTGGTCACTAAATCTAATTGAGTCAACAACGTGGCCAGAGTATGGTTTTTCTCAGCCTCCTTGTTAGTCGTTGCCATGTGATCAAGAAGTTGGGTGGCTACTGCAAAGGGTAGTCGTGAGAGTCCCCCGGGAACTATTTGGTCCGCCATTATTTTATTCTTCGGGCCAAGACTTTTGTACAAGCAATCTAGTAGCACGCTTTCTGAGATTCCATGAGCTGGGTATTTGAGGAAGAGTGCCTTGAATCTCAACCACAATTTATGGATGGATTCTCCCTAGACTTGTCTAAAATTCAGGATTTTATCCAAGAGAGACACCATCCTTAAAAGAGAGAGATCTAGTTGTTCACCATTGCTACCATACATATTCTGGATTACTACTAAAAACAGCAACACAACGAGAAACAAAACTAAAATAAAATAAAATTAAAAGAACTACAACTAAGAAGAACAAAAATTTTATTAAGCTAAAAATTCTTAAATAACACCACTCCCCTGTAGCGGTGCCATTTAGGTGTTTGTGTAATCAAGACACAACTTCCAATGCAAGTGTCTATGATCGTACAATACTAAAGTAACCCGGCCAAGGGTTGGGGTTGAGTCCCAAGGGAACAGTTTTGAGAATTAATAGAAAAATAAAATTAAGTTCTAATTATTCATAGCTAAAAACTTTATCAAATATAAACATGTTAAATCTAAGGGGTTACGGAAGCGTCAATTATCAATAGGGGCTTGTAGCAAGTAAGCAAAAACAACAAAAATGCAAAGAGTACAAACCAAGGAGATGGGATTCTTGGGATGTGATAGGAATACGGGTTAAACTAGATCATTGGGTACATGCTTTTGATAGTATATTCATTGAATGTTTGTGACTAGGCTTGACTATAGTGGGGGTAAATTCTCTCTCAAGCAACTAACCCCGAATCAACTCGATTTCTCTCGAACATCGAGTTGCTGCATGAAGAACAATCTCCACATTAGCCCACTCACTCTCTCGAGCTGGTTGTGTGGGAGAAGGACTAGGGTTCACTCTCTCGAGCTGAACCTAATGTCGACCCAATCCCATCGGCATCAATTTAGTAGTCTTAATTTTGCTACTACAATTTCATTAAGTTTCACCACAACTACTAAATTAAATCACATCTAAACAACAAATAAATCATCAACAAGCAAGACGTAACTTATAATCTAACCCATATTTACAAAATCACACCCCAAGAATTGGGGTTTTAGCTAGACATGTAAAAGAAATAGAAATTTATACCAATATGAGTTTGTATTCAAATGGGTATGATCATTTAGGTCTCAAAACAAGCAAAGAGTGAAGTATCCACAAGACCCAAGTCCAAATTCTTGGAGTTGAAACCCTTTGAATCTTCAAGTTCTTCAAAACCTTCTCCAAGCTTAGAACTCAAAATTCTATGTTAAGAATTCTATATTAAAAATATCATATTAAGCTACAACTCTCAATGAGTATTTATGATTTTCCAAGATCTGTGCTGTAGCGGATCATTCGGCATCGTTAGTCGAGATGCTGATCAACTTGGCGATCCACCCTTTGGTTGGTTTCATCGCCAGCTTACTCTATCCTTCAGCATCGTCATGTTTTAGATCATTGGATGACATAGTACTGCTTCGCAGAACTGCTCGTTGACACGCCAAATGCTCCTTTTCACCGCCGATTTGATCCTTACTTTCAGGGGTCAGCACACTGGAACAAAAGGTGAGGATAGGACCTTTTGGCGATTCGCCTAACAGATTAGGCGATCGTCATACCTCCTTTTCTTTCTTATTTCAACCACTTTGTTCCTTGTTGCTCAATAACGTCCATGCTTCTATATCTAAGTTTAAATACCTGAAATTCAAGCATTTACATTAGGTATTGAGACAAAATATGGATTTGAGGACACTAATTCTATAAAAAAAAAAGCCCTAAATGAGTCCAAATCGTGGACTCATCAAACTACAATCATGGCAACAATTACAACCGGAACAATTATAAAAATAAGAATGATAAGGCTGGTCCTTATGTCCCTCCTGGTAATAGAGAGGGTGGTAATAGTATGACACGCATTGAGGATATGATGCAAAAGATGATGAAGAGGTTTGATGCTACTAATGTGAATGTTAAAGGGATGCGATATTACTTGTCTGGAATCGATAAAAGAGTCGATGCCCATGCGTGTCAATCAAGCATCTTTAGCAGCAATTTAGTCAGTTGTCCATCAATGCAAATCTACGTCAGCCTGTCTCACTTCCTAGCAACATCATCCAGAATCTGAAAAATGATGGGCATTGTATTGTAGTCACCACTCATGGAGGAAAGCAAACCAATAATCCCCCCATGTCGTCTGCGGTTGAAGGAGTGATAGAGAAGGATGAAGATGATATTGAGGTTACTGAAGTCCCAAAATATAGTGTTGAAAACAAAGCTGAGGTGACCCAAAAACTTTTTCATAGGCCTAGATCGCCACCTCCATTCCGACAAAGGTTGGTTTAAAAGATTGAAGAAGGAAAATATCGCATGTTCATTACTATGTTGAAGCAACTGTCCATCAATTTTTCGTTGATAGAAGCTTTAGAACAAATGTGTTTGTATGTTACATTCATAAAAGACTTGGTGAACAAAAAGAGGGATGTTAGTTTTGAGAATGATGAGGTTGAAACATTGCAGTGTTATTGCTACTAGGTCACTTGTGCAAAAGAAAGAGGATCCTGTAGCTTTCATTATTCCTTCTACCATCGAGATTTTACAATTTGGGAAAGCTTTGTGTGATTTGGGTGCCAACATTAATTTGATGACGTTCTCCATTTATAAAAAGTTGGGTTTAGGAGAACCAAAACAAACTGTGATGCGTCTACTCATGGCTGACAGAACGATGAAGAAGCCCATTGGTGTTCTCCAAGATGTCTTTGTGAAAGTGGAGTCGTTCATTTTTCGGTGGATTTTGTGATACTTGATTGTGAAGTTGATTTTGAGGATCCCATCATCTTAGGGAGACCATTCCTTGCTATTGGGCGTGCCTTAGTCGATATGGAAAGAGGGCAGATGAGGTTTCGAGTGAATAATGAGGAGATAACTTTTAATATCTGTAAGTCTATAAAGCGGGAAAGCAATCTTAAATCGGTATTGGTGGTGAATCATATTATGGAATGAGGTTCCGAAGTATTTATTGAAGAGAGGTTAGGTGTTGATGCACTAGCTACGGTAATGATGAATTTTGATGGTGATGGTATGGAATAGTATGATGAAATGGTTGCCGCATTTGATAGGTACGAATTCCATTCCAACCAAAAAGATTCAAGGTAGATATGAAGAATTGTGAATCCCCACCTACAAAACCGTCTGTGGAAGAGCCTCTAAAATTGGAACTCAAGGCTCTACCATCACATTTGAAGTATGTATTCTTGGGGAGAGATAGTACTTTACCAGCAATCATTGCTGTTGATTTGAGCAAGGAGTAAGTTGAGGCCTTGGTTTCTCTTTTGAAAAGTTTCAAGAGGGCTATTCGATGGACTATTGAGGACATTATTGGTATTCCACCGGGCATTTGTTCTCACAAATTCCAACTCATGCCGGACAGTAAACCAAGTATTGAGCACCAAAGGAGAGTGAATCCCCCTATGGAAGAGGTTGGGAAAAAGGAGATCATTAAGTGGTTGGATGCTTGGAGTCATATATCCTATTGCTAATAGTAGTTGGGTTTGTCCTGTTGAGTGTGAGCCCAAGAAAGGGGGGATTACCAAGGTTCAATGCTAAAAATGTGCTTGTTCCAATGACTCTCATGACTGGTTGGAGAGTGTGTATGGACTACCGCAAGCTAAATGCCTGGATAGAGAAAGACCACTTTCCTATGCCATTCATGGATCAGATGTTGGATTCTCTCGCTGGTAAGGGTTGGTATTGTTTTCTAGATGGGTATTTGGAGTACAATAAAATCTCCATAGCTCCGGAGACCAAGAGAAGACCACCTTCACTTGTCATTATGGGACATTCGCCTTCAAAAGGTTGCCATTTAGGTTATGTGATACTCCAACAACCTTTCAGCGTTGTATAATGTCGATATTTTCAGATATGGTGGAGGACACTATTGAGGTATTTATGGATAATTTCTCTATGGTAGGTGACTCATTTGATGGTTGTTTGATGCATCTAGCCGAGGTACTGAAACAATGTGAAAAGTGCAATCTCATGCTCAATTGGGAAAAGTGCCACTTCATGGTGAAAGAGGGTATAGTTCTGGGTCATCGGATTTTGCAGAAAGGTATTGAGGTCGATCAAGCCAAAGTTGAGGTAATAGAAAAGCTTCCACCACACATCTCTATCAAAGTTGTTCGAAGGTTTTTGGGGCATGCAGGTTTATACCGGAGGTTCATAAAATATTTCTCAAAAATTGCACACCCATTATGTAAACTACTTGAAAAGGAGTGTAAGTTAGATTTTGATAAAGCTTGTTTAAGAGCATTTGGAGAGTTGAAAGCCAAGTTAACTTCCATACCTATCATTATTTCACCGGATTGGGGACAACCGTTTGAAGTTATGTGTGATTTGAGTGGGGTGGAGCTTGGGGTAGTATTAGGACAGAGGCGAGAGAAGATCCTTCATCTGATTTCCTATGCCAGTAAAGCTCTGAATATGGCTCAAAAGAACTATACTATGACTGAACATGTACTCCTTGTTGTGGTTTTCGCATTCGAGAAATTTAGGTCCTACTTGCTTGGTTCTAAGGTCATAGTGCATACTGACCATTCTACATTGAGGTATTTGATGGCTAAAAAGGATGCAAAACCAAGGTTGATTAGATGGGTGCTTTTGTTGCAAGAGTTTGAGGTTGAGGTGAAAGATAGAAAGGGGACAGAAAACCAGGTTACTGATCATTTATCAAGATTAAAGAAGGAAGCTATGATCAAGTTTGAGAATGGAATTGAGACTAATGATGTGTTCCCTGATGAACAAGTATTGGTCGCTTCTTATGATCTTATCCATTGGTTCGCAGATTTCGCTAATTACTTGGCAAGTGATTTGGTTCCGTCGGATTTATCCTTCTAACAAAGAAAAAAATTCATGTCTGATATGAAGAAATTCTTTTAGGATGAGCCTTACTTGTTTCATATTTGTGCTAATGGGATTATTCATTGTTGTGTACCTGAGGTTGAGATGATGAGTATAAAAAAAGCACGCCATTCATTGCCTGTTGGTGGACACCATAGTGGTATCCGAATTGCTCACAAATTTTTGCAGTGTGGATATTATTGGCCTACCATCCACCAAGATGCTCATGATTTCGCTAAGTCTTGTGACCGTTGCCAAAGAGGAGAAATTTTAAAGAAGCAAAACTATGTATCGAAATGGGTAAAAGTAATTGTGCTTCCAAACAATGAGGGAAAGAGTGTCACCACATTCCTAAAAAATAGTATCTTTTCCAAATTTGGAACACCTAGGGCAATTATTAGCAATGGAGGTTCTCACTTTTGTAACAAGTTGTTCAAGGTGTTGCTAGAGAAATATAGGGTTCGTCACTGATGGGTTCGAGATCTGGTCTCATTTAGGGCTTTCTTTGGATAGATTTTGTGTCCTCAAATGCTTGTTTTATGCGAATAACTGATGTAAAACCATTCATTTCCAGGTATATAGATTGAGGAACAAAGCGACCCGAAAGAACGAAGAAATGAAAGCCTGGTGATCGCCAAGTCTCTTTGGTGATTTGCCAAATGGCCATTGCCTCGCCTAAAGTTCCAGTGCGCCAAGCACTGAAGGAGAAAATCAAGTTGGCGAGAGAAAGGAGTAGTCGGCGAATCTCCGAGTGGTTCCTCGATTCAGTGTTAGATTGCCTAAAGTTACAAACTTGGAGGATGCTGAAGGCCAAGGCAAGAAGGCGATTGAATGGATTAAAGGGCAGATCGCCGAGTTAATCGGTGAGACCGACTTACTATGTCGAATGGTCCTTTGCAGCATATTTTTGGCAACTATAAATACGTTTTTGAACATTAAGTTTAATATTTTTTTCTCAGTTTTTATCATTATCAAGTATCTTATTTTTGAATATTGAGAACTCTGAGTTTTGAGACAGTTTTTCTTTAGCTTTGAAGAATTGAAGTTTTCCATTTTTGAGAAATTGGAAGTGGGTCTTTGAGATTCTTCAATTTGGACATTTGTAAAGACGAAATTAATCTTACCTAGTTGATGGAAACTGGGTTAGGTAACGATTATTTTCTTTTTATGATGTCTAGCTAAATCCCCAATTCTTGGGGTGTGATTATGTGATTATGGGTTGATTTAGCTTGTGGGTATTGCTAATTGTTAGTTTAAATGCTTTTTAGAAGTGATTTAAATCAGTAATTGTGGTTCAATTTAAAGAATTGTAGTATCAAATGCAGTTCTACCTTCGTGTTTTTGGCTTGCTCGAGAGAGAGGTTTTAAAACTAAGATTATTGAATTGATGGTCTGTGGGTATTGGGTTCAGCTCGAGAGAGTGAATCCTAAACCCTTTTCCACACATTCAACTTGAGAGAGTGAATAGACTAAATCGTAGGTTGTTCTTATTTGCATGCTTGTTGGTGTTCGAGAGAAAGTTTATCCCCTCAGTAGTCTAGCTTATTCACTAATTTACATCTATTTACTAATAGTTGCAATTACCCATTTGTCTACCTTATCCTAGAATCCAATCACATCCCAAGAACCCGTCTCATTATTGTCATTCTCGTGTTATTTGTTGTTGTTGTAGTTGATAGCTAAAACCTAAATCCCCTTATTTGACATTCGGGTCACCCTCTGATTTACATTATGTTTTTATTCGTAAATGTCTATTCCTATTGTTGACTTGAGCTTGTTCGTGCTTTCCAATTAAATCTTAAACAAGTACAACTCCCTGTGGGATTCAACCCCAACTCATTTAGTTGGGTTATTATACTGACTAACGATCGTTGACGCTTAGAACTGAATTAAGTGTCTTTGAAATGTTAATCAGTCACAATGTAGACACTCCTTACCATCTGCAGTCTAGTGGGCAAGTTGAGGTGTCAAACAGAGAGATATAGAAAATCCTTGAAAAGACTATGAACATCAACATAACGGGTCGGTGAAGAAGGCTTGATGATGCTTTATGGGCCTATCACACCTCATTCAAGACTCCCATAGTATGCCCCCCTACAAACTTGTATATGGGAATCATGTCGTTTGCCTATAGAGCTAGAGCACAAAGCAATGTGGGCACTAAAGAAGTTGAATTTGGATTGGGGCGCCACATCTAGTCAAAGACTGAATGACATGAATGAGCTTGTTGAGTTTCACATAAAAGCATATGAAAGTTCAGCTTTGTACAAGGAGAAGATGAAGAAGTACAATGATCAGAAGATTGAAAAGCGTGAATTTATTGTGGGTGATATGGTGCTCTTATTCAACTCAAGGTTGTGCTTGTTTCCTGCCAAGCTCAAGTTCATGTGGACCAGGCCATTCATCGTATCTCAACTATTTCAACATGGAGCGGTCAAGCTTGAGATCAAGGAAGGAACGAGGTTCAAAGTAAATGGAAAGAGGATCAAATTATACTTAGGGAAATCTGAGAGTCTACAAGAAGTAATTGAGGCTTATTATCTTGATGAAGTCTGAGCAATCAAGGTGTTTGAGTCGTGCCGCGATGTTAAATCAAGCGCTACTTGGGAGGCAACCCAAGATGTAAATTCTAGCCAACTATAGGTGTTTCTTTTCATTATAGGAATTTCCTCTTTCTTTTTGATTTTGTAGCTCTTTAGATAGATGTTTATTTTTCCATTTATTGTTGGCTAGATGTAGAGTAGGGTCCGTGTCTAAAAAGTATCTAGAAAATGTAAAAAGAAAGTCCTAATGGTTGCTACGTGTGCATGGACAAAAATGTAATATCTAAAGAAAATAGTTGTGTAGTGGTCTACGGGCCCCATCGACGGTCCCTTGGTTAATCCATACACCGTGGATGGCATCCGTAGATCCCAGGTATATTTTCTACTTTTTCTAAGTGTCAGCATGACCGACGGACTCGATTAACGGACCATAGGTCGACCCATAGGCCGTTGATGGGGTCGTGGATACATACTAGGGTTTCAATCTGACCCGACCTGGACCCCAAAATAATAAAACCCCTCAATTTTATGACATTTCCTACTTCCATAATTTACCCCCAACCGTTACAATCGATCATTCACACCACTTTCACCCATTAATCTCCCTCATATCTTCTCCTTCTATTTCCTATTTCCTTACTATCCCACAGTCAAAAGAAGCAGTCCATCACCCCCATTTTCTCTCCAAAAGCTTTCAAGGTCTGGGTTCGGTGTCATCTTTGTTATTAGAGCTTTTGAATTTGATCAGACACTCACCATTGTTGAATACTTGTAAGGTAAGTTGATTTCTCCTGAACTTTGAATGTTTCATTGTTTCAATTGAAGTCACAACAATGAACTTGACCTTGGGTTGTTGAATTAATTGTTAAAATGTTGATTTTGTAAGATGGAAACACCCTTGGAATGATGGTATGTGAGTAAGTAGTTATATAAAATCAACTAAATATATTAATAGGTCTACATGGAAGTTTTGACTTAGGGTTCGTTATTTCGGTGTGGTAAAAAGTTGAGTTGTGTGTAATAGAAACCCTAAGAAGGATGAACTACTATATATTATTTTGAAATGGATAAATTAGATCTATTTTGATGTAATGTTTATTGAAATTATGGTGTTTACAAAAGTTGAAGAGTAAGCCTGGCACAAAACTGATGAACGAGCCCCACCCACGGACCATAGGTTGGGATCCATGGATAAGTAGAACACACAAAATTTGTTAAGTACAGAACCATGGTGTGGACTACGATTCGTTGTTTGATCGACGAATCATTCTACAAATCTGTGGTTCCTTATCTGGAACACAAAAATGTGACCTCCTGACATACGGAAGGGACCCAAGGGCCGTCGATGGCCCGTAGGTCACCAGTTCAGCTACTGTTTGAAATTTTTTTGAGTTTTTTTCTTGGTCTGAATCTTGTTCTAAAATTATTCCATTAGTCTTCTTTCCTTGTTTTGGTATTAACTAGTCTTCCACAAGTACCACGGCCCCCAAACAAGCTCTGGTATTAGCCAAGATGGGAAAGTCCAAGTCAGTTGCCCCGTCCCGATGCCTGTTAGATGAGGACACCGACAATGAGTACATCCCACCTAACATAAGGGTTTCCCCCACTGCCCCGCACTACTAGGCTATCCCAATAGGTTGTCTGTACCAATGATGAGGTCGAGATCACTGCCCTTAGTCTAAGAAGGGGGCCACACATTCCGGCTCCCAGTCGTAATTCAGCTCTACTTCTAGCAACAGTCCGACTTCTTCATCTGAGGCTGATAGCTCTGGAGATATCCTGATACCTACTAGAGTAGAGCCTACCCCTAATGTCGATAAGCCAAATAGATGGTGCATTGCGGGCCAGTACAAATTATATGAGACTTGCATTATGTTGAATGAACACCGAAGGATGGCCAGGACTGTTACTAAGGAGCGCATGGCTCCGACAGGCACCCTCCACAATGCACCAGTTTTTGAGGACCTTTTCTGGAGGCACGTATGTGAGTGGATGGCACAGATCCCCGAGAGTTACAGTGAGGAGATGACCAGAGAGTTCTATGTCTCATATGCTCCCACCATCCAAAATTATATATCTAATCGGGGTAAGATCAAAGCCCAGCTTCCACTTTAGTCTACATTGGTGTGGAACTTCCTGGTTGACATCTCTGAGACCACCATCCACCATTCTATTTATGGCCCATCCCACACTCTGTCAATTAATACAACAGAGTATGACTACAGGATGGGGATTGTACAGAGTGGGCCATTTCAGAGGGCTGCCGATCAGAGGGAGATACTTTTGAGGTTGATGGCTAGTCATATTGCTGAGGATGGGGAGCGCACTGAGTGGGTACAGAATCCCACTCTGTCTATTAGGAAGGTGACTATGATCTTCACTGCGAAGTTCTTTTGGTTATTGGTTCGAAATCGACTGTGTCTTACTTAGGCATACAATGTTATTACATGGGACCGGGTCGTGATGATAGCTGCCATTATGGTGGGTTTGGAGATTTTTTTTGCCCGTATCCTGATCGTGGAGATCCACGAGAGGGCCTTAAAGACCACCACTACCATGACTTTCCCGTGTCTGATATTCCATCTCTTCAGGGAGGCTTCAATGCATGTTAATTGAGGTGACCAAGACATTGGACATCAGACTTATTCAGGATGCTGCCAACCTTGCTGCACCAGAGAGGGAGCCACAAGTTGATGTACCCACCTTTGGGTGTTGATCTTGCTGCGGATGTGGAGCAGATGCAGGATGATGACACTATCATTCTAGCCCCTACAACAAATTCCCAAGCTCCACCTTCTTCAGCTACTAGTCAGGCCCTGAGCTTCTCCTGAGCCACTCCCTCTTCAGGGTCCACTGTCGTTCCTCTAGCCCGAGTCCAGAAGTTGGAGACCTAGATAGCCACCTTGCTGCAACAGATGAGGTCATAGATGCAACGCTCTGTTGAGGATTCTGAGGCGAGGGTGGAGCAGATGATGGATCGGAAGATTCAGGCCATTCATAAGATCCTGGATGCTTTCGAGTTGAGAGTCTTGGAGAGGCCTGCTCCTACCATAGATGTGACTACCTTCCGGTCAGAGCTGGCAAGACTCTATGTTGATATTGATGCCCTCCTCGCCCCCACTTACACTACACCAGAGGCTACCCCTACATCAGAGGAGGATGATGTGGTAATGACTGCCCTATTTGGCGATGTTATCCCACCACCAGACTCTTCCCATGCTGCTGAGTAGCGCCACCACTCCTACCACACTTCCGATAATTATGAGGCTTGAAGATTGAAGAAGAAGGAGTACCAATAGTTTGAGGTGGCCCAGATGGAGTCTATACTTAATGAGGAGAGGAGACAACAGCAGGCCCATGAGGTGGATATTGGCCCATCTGGCATTCCGAGCACTACTGATGGTGCTCCCATATTTGGCGAGAGCGTTGCTGATGGCGTCCCTAGTGTTGATCCAGCAAGCTCTGGGAAACTGGACCTACCCACTTCTTGAGGGATCTTCGGCGCATTTGCGCCACAAGTTGGCTTTACCCTAGGCTTTACTTTTTATTTTTGTAAATTGAGGGCAATTGCACCCTGTTTTGTTGGGGAGGGTAAATGGATTTTGAGTGATAGGGTGAAGTCTGAATAACCCAACTCATAATCCTCGTTTGGGGTTTTCTTGCATGTGTTCTTTTCCCCCGAGGGACTGTTAACTTTTATGTTGAACCGGCATGTTTAGGATAGTATGTGTAGAAGTAAGTTGAAGAATGAAAGCATGATGGCATAGATTGAAATTGATACCTGTCCAATTTCTTTTAAAATATGCTAGATCTATAGGCTAAATAAGTTGAATGTGTTTGATCATCATATGACATGAAAAGGAACCGGTAAGATAGCATGACTTAAGCTAAAACTTGAACTCGGTAATGCAATAATTTGATAATGAAACAATGTTCCAGGTTTGTGAGAGAAAAGTTGAATGTTCATACAGTGTGTGCCAATCTAGAACCCACCCCGTTGGTCCTGCTAAGATAATCTACTCTAGAAGTTGGGAAATGATCATAGGCCCTTGTTCAAATAAGTCCACTTAAGCCTAAAAACACAACCAAACACAATAAATGTTCACTTTTATCCAAATGTTTGAGCCTAATGTAAACCACTTCCTTCAATACACCTAATCGACCTTCACAAAAATAATTGTCTTCACCCCAGTTGCTCTTTCGACAGGTGCACCTTAAATTAGTCCAAAAGTCTAAGTTGAGGGTGGCTAATTCAAAATGTTACCTTAATCTTGGCCCACATCAGATATTGTGCACATCAACTCATGCAAAACACATAAGTTGAGGGTGGCTATGAAAAATGAAACTGAAAGAAAAAGGGTATGACAATAGTTTTGTGTAGAAGAAAGAAAAAGCAAAACAAAAGAAAGAAAAAAGATGTGCTTGAAGTCAAAAGAAAGAAAAATAGCTATAAAAAAATTGTCGAAGAAAACAAAGAAAAAGAAGAATGAGAAAAATAAGAGCGATAAATGCAAAATCACATCTGTGTTGAAAATAGTGAAGGAAAGAGCAGAAAATAAAAAGATGACAAGAATTGGTTGAGAAAAGAGGTAAAGAGCCAATTGAAACGACCCCAAAAAGGCCCGAAAATGTGCTTCGAAAACACCTAAAATTGTAATTTCCATATATCTCAAAATCCGTGCATCATTTCAGAAATTCGACTTCATATTCTTATTCAGGGGGTCAAATTGAGTGGGAAATGAGTCTAACCCGAATTTTAGAACAACCGTATCAAAATTCGAAAATCGCAAAAAATGCGATTTTGAGGGTCAACTTTAAAGGGGCATATCTCTCAGCACACAAGGAAT
>JAJONQ010023588.1:0-44056 GCA_036250385.1 Solanum microdontum
CCTAATTCAATCACAGTGATGGAAGCTTGATTCAATAAAATCTTTATCTATTATTATATGCTGCACAACTTAATAAAAATACTCGTAATTGAAATAGTTATCGATAATTGTTCCCTTCCCTCTAATGGAATTAGACCTAACACTTATGACCTGTTGATTAATAGTGTAAGAATTGACACATTATCTTTTAAATGTATTCCGTTAGAAATATTGTTGAGTTCTTTTTACAATCCTTTTGTAATCGATCATTTCGTCAATTCTTTATGTGATCTCATAACAATGTACATGTAGAAACGTCATCCTAAAATTATTTAAGCTTAATCACTAAAATTCAAGGTGACATATCTGAATATTTTATCAAGAACTATTCTTATCTTAAAAGATATGAATTATATATATATATATATATATATATATACACACATACATACATATTTATTTTTTATTTGGTATACCAATTAATAAGCTTATAATCACATTTTTACTATAAAAGCCCAGTTGTATATGATCTCCTAACAAAGTACATCTAATAACTTTATCCTAAAATATATTTAATAATAATTACCAAAATTCAAGTTGACATATCTATAAATTTTTCAAAAGTCATTCTTATAATAAAAGATATTAGTAATTCTGAATATGGTATGTCAATTAATAAGTCCACAAAAAGATTTTACTATAAAAGCTGAATGCAATTTCTCTCATAGCTACCATCAAGAAAAATATATATTCTTTTACATAGTATATTCCATCTCAAGCAAGGTTTCTACTTATTAACTTTATATTTACAAGATTTTCTAATGTCTAACTGTATGCATGAGTGGTTTTCATGAGATTATTTACTATTTAAACTAATTATTATATTTATTTTATTTTATGTTTTGCTAGAATGAATACTTTCATTAAAAATAACAAGTTCAACAAGAAGAAAGTGGTGTTCATAATGGGAGCAATAGGAATGGGAAAATTCCGACTCTCTGTTGACCTTGCCACCCATTTTCGAGGAGAAATAATCAACTCGAACAAAATGCAAGTATATAAGGGATTTGAAATTGTTACAAATAAGATCACACAGACTGAGAAACAAGGTGTACGGCACTATTTGTTATGTATAAATATTTATTTCCAATAATATTTATATCAAATGACTACATAGATAATTTAATAGTAGTAATTATAGATTCTAGTGGAAAATATACTTTACTATTAAAAAATTATTGATTCCAATTCTGAAAAAGTTAATTTGATCACATTTTCTTAGGTGAAACTGAGCCCGATTCCGACTTCACAGCTGAAGATTTTTGTTTGCAAGCTATTGTCTACATAGAAATTTTTTGAAGACTCAATGTGTTCCAATTATTGTTGGAGGGTCAAATTCGTATATTGAAAAACTTGTGGAAGACCCTGTGTTCATGTTCAAATATAAGTATGATACCTGCTTTATTTGGATTGATGTAGAGCAATCAGTCTTGAACTGTAGAGTTGACATGTGGGTTGATCAAATGGTCAATGTAGGTAATTTTTGTAATTGTTTTATGTATCAACTAAGATATAATCATGCATCTAGCTAAAAACTTTGCTTATATAATTTTCTTAATAATATTTTTGGTTATCAAATCTATGTTCCACTACATAAAACTTATTTTTAAATTTATGTTGCATGCAGGGCTAGTGGATGAAGTGCGGCAGATTTTCATTCCAAATAATGCAGATTACACCAAAGGAATCCGACGGTTCATTGGTGTCCCCGAAATGAAAAGATATTTAATAGAAGAAACAAATAAAGACGAAGATGATGAATTAAAGAAGATGCTGTAGCGACCAAATTCATCGGGCCGTGCGGGCACCCACTCTAACACTTAAGTAGGAGAACCCTCATATCCCAATTAGTTAAACATGCAGAAGATTTTAAGAAAATAGAAATAAATAAGATAATACTATGATTTTATAATTAATATATTTAGACACACTATTGGTTAAACTTGTAAAGTAATTGAAACAATTCCCAGGGATCTAGTCTAGACAGGTACAAGAGCTACTAAGAGTTCAACTGTCAAATAAATAAAGGACACAACTCCCACCATGCGCAAGGAAGAATAGAAGCTGCTGGAAATTTTCTTCGTCTTCACCTAACGAATCGTCACCAATCCTGAAACCAGACTATGTCAAAATACATAGCAACAGTAGTATCTATACAAACACGCATACTGGTAGGCATCATCGGTCAACCCGACGCCCAGCACATAACATACGAAACCAACTAGTAAGATCATGAAATAAACATTCGCTTCTCCACCTTTACCCTTTCTTGAAATGCCTCCAATATACACTAGTATTCTGACTATTAACATCCTTCTCCGTCAACCTATCTACCAGGAACTTTTTCATAGCCTAATCATTCTAACACATAGAGAAATTCCCCCAAATACAACCACCAACATTTTAACTAACCATTCACGTCATACTCCTACTTCCTCGTCACATTACCCAACCTTAGTCACATAATACATTACATAAAACTACTTTAACACTAAACCCAGTCTCTTACCCCCCAAGTGAAATCAACTAAGAATATTTTATCACCCACGCTACCCCTACTTCTCGCCATTACCACACACGAACAACCCTTACTATCTATTACTCGCCTCTTGAACACTTTGCCCTTTCACCATATCCAACAAGTCCAACATATATAAGTTAATTCAACAATATACTCACAAGCACATATCGAGCAATTATAACATCAACGATATTTACGAACAACGAACACATTTCTCAAGGCTCATAATTATGCCACATCATTGGGCCTCTCATGGAACCCAAACCCAAACAGTTAGTTATGCTGGAACGTGGTAAGCAATCCCATAGTTATGCTGAAACGTGGCAGCCGATCCATTAGTTATGCCGGTACATGGCAACCGATCCAAGTTAGTTATGCTGGAACGTGGCAACCGATCCCAGTTAGTTATGCTGGAACGTGGCAACCGATCCAATTCAACACACCACAATAACAATTGCAAGTATATCCCCAAGGTCATACATTTAATTCATGAATTCATGGAAATCATAATTCATTCACCTTATTTACAACAAGTGTGATAAAAAATACAACATTCATATACATACAAGTACCATAATGAAGCAAGAACAACATACATCACACCATCATATAATCAAGACCTTCATAATGAACAATTCACCAACTCATATCATGTAATCATTAATTAGACCATACTTAGACCTAGTTCATCATCTAAGGCTTCTTTCTAGGGTTTGATCACAATTCATCATAAAACCTCAATTTAATCACTCCAATTTATTATCTAGCATACATTCATAATTCTAGTTCCATTTATGATTTCCTATTCTTATTCTTGAAACAATTCTATCCATGATAGCAATTCTAGATATCCTAGCAAGTCATCAATTTCTCTTCTCAAGGCATGAACCCAATTACTTTGATTTGTAGAAATTACTCATGGAATTCACTCGGTGCACGAGGGTCTACTCATAAACCCTACCATTGATTTACATATATTACGTAGTAAGCACAAATTTATAGCTACTCAATTCATAAAACCTAGCCTACCCGGGCGCCAAGCAATTGCATGGATTCTATGACTTCGATTCTTATTTTTTGGGTTTCGTGACGGTGATCCTGACCAAAAATCTACAATCTATCGACATCTTCACGTTAGAAATCTCTCTTTCCCTTCCTCCCCAGTTTGCAACAACTTTTTGGGTTTTTCTAAGGTGTTTTACGACTAAATTAGGTATTTTAGGAAGGTGGAGAAAATAGGATTTCTCATAATTTATGTTCTGCCTCACCTATCCTACCTTGGCGGCAACTTACCCCGTTGTGGCACCGCCGCCCTAGCGGCATATGGCCCGCTGTGGTGGTACAATAGCCCAGATTTTCTTGGATTTTTATTTATCCTAAATAACGACGGTTCGGGTCGTTACAATAGATACCAATTTACCCCTCGTTCGTCCGCAAATGACTAGTGAACGAATTATTATGCACCCTACCGTGCATTAATTTCTGTTTAACAACTCGGTCTATCATCGAGTCACGGATGGGTGGGGGGTTTAATTTAACAAGTGTGATTCATGATAGGTTCTATATTTTAAGAGACCAGTTAGGGATATGATGCAATGTCTGAGACCATAAATTCGTGTCCCATTTTACACAACCTGACCGCAACCCTCCCACTAATGTGGGGCCGCTGAGGCGAGAGATTTCCCGCTAAAGCGGGAGATCGGGAACAGTATAGGGGGAAAGAACATAATTTCTTCATTTCTCCCCAAACTCACCCCAAACCTTCAAAAGACTCTCTACATCACTCCGATCGTCCAGATTAAGATAAATTTTTGCTTCCCTTTTCTCTTTACTTCATTGCTTGATTAATGATAAATTCATGACAATTTATTGATCAGAAATAGACGATTTTTGGGGTAATTTTCAAAATTGAACTAGGTTGCTTGATTAGTTAGAAAATAAAGCATGGTCACTTCCCTTATGTCCCCAACATTCCCACAACGTCCTGGGCGCAAGGATTTCGTAAAATTATGGTTAAATTGGTACAAAAATGGGTGGCAGAATTTGAAGGGTCTCTTCGTGTAAAACTCCAATTTAGGCCTTGTTTTAGGAGTTATTTTGTCGAAAAAATTACTTATTTATGTTCTAAGAAGGTTAAATAATTCTGATTTGCTGAAATTCTGTCGAAAACAGGGGTTTTGGGACGAAAAGGCACCATTGATGCGTCTGAGTTTGTCTTAGATGAAGGCCGCTCTGGTGGCATTCATCTCGCTATGGCAGCCGTTGTGGCGGGATGCGCTAGGCAGTGCCCTCACCCCTTAACACCAAAATTTCTCTTTCTTAATTTTTAGCCTTACACCGACTATCCTATCGCATTCTAACTTATATTCAACCTATTGCTGGCTCTCTAAATGGCAGGGAAAAATGACGAACACTTACCTTTCATCAAGTTTCCAGATGCCGCGAGTCGGGAGAGACATCATAATAACCGCAACACGGGGTTTTATTGTGAGAGGGGGTTCATGTTGCACAAGTTAGAGTAGAAGGAGCCTGCCTTCTATGCTCATCTAGTAGAGTTTAGGTGGGTTCCACTGACTGAGGCTCCCCCCAGATGCTCGGTCTACTTGGGTGTAGGAATTCTATGCCATCTTTCCTACTGTGCGATGGGACGACTCTCACCCTATCATCTGCATCAGGGAAAATTGACATTCCCCTGAACGCCACTGCCATTAATGAGGCCCTAGAGGTACCGGAGGTCCCGAACCATGAGTACAAGACCAGGCTGAGTGAGATGGATCTGGAGTGGCTGAGGGACACTCTTGTTGAGCTTACGCGTTGGGATCAGGTTCAGTGGGCTACCACTAAGGGTATTACTAGCATAGATTGGCCACCTGATTCTAAGAGGTGGCTGCACTTGGTGACTAAGAGGATCCACTCGTTAGATAATTACACCGATGTGACCTTTCCTCGGGCTTTGGTAGTGGTCTGTGCCATACAGGGTATACAGCTGCACGTGGGGGCGTAGATCATCTCTGAATGGAAGATGTTCTATCGGGGTAACAAAAAGGCGCTCTTTCTCCCTGGTCTTATCATTGCCCTGTGCAAGCGGCGGGAGTTCCCCTATTTGATTCTGATGAGGTACTCCCTATGGATCCCCCCTTCACCCTCTTTTGGTTAGGACTTGTTTTACTTCTAGGAGCAAAAGGAGGAGGACTGACAGGACTAGCCACAGTAAGGAAGCTGCTGATTCGGACGACGAGGCATGGGTTGAGGAGGATCTGGTAGCCGTTCGGGAGAGAATTGGGGAGTGCATATGCTTACTTCACTCCGTCCCCACCCAGCACTGCCTTGTAGGCTGAGATGCTCCACCGCTATTTGCGTCAAGAGAGGAGGAAGAATCTGGAGAGGGTTCGTCTGCTAGTCTTGATTTGCAAGACCGTGAGGACCATATTCACTTGTGTTGCCCCTGGTCAGGAGCTTCTCTGGGTCGAGAGAGAAGATTTCCAGCACTTTACCTTTACGGATGAGGCAGCTACTGGCCTAGTACCTCCGGAGGATCTGGACTCAGATGTGGACACTACCCAGTCCGAGGGTTCTTGATTTGGATTGTTATTTTACCCCTCTTTAACTTGTAATTTTTAAGACAATTCTTGTTTTTATCTTTAAGACTTCCTTATGTTTTGCAAGAACGTGGATGCTAATCTTTGCTGTCTGATGCATCCTTTTATTTAATCTTAAAATTTTTATAATCTATTACTTCTGTTGTTGAACACTGTTAGACTGGTAGGGGTGAATTCGGATACCATTCGTGGGCTTAAATTGAAGTTAGGTAAAATAGGGGAGGCTGGGTTGAGGTTCTTCCTCGCCCTATCTTGCTCTGGCGGGAATAATCCCGCCCCAGCGGTTCATTGATGAGTCCACAATTTGGACTCATTTAGGGCTATATTTTGATATATTTAGTGTCCTCAAATGCATATTTTGTCTCAATAACTGATGTAAATCCTTAAGTTTCAAGTATATGAATTGAGAGACAAAACATGGACGCTATCAAGCAAAAAGGAATAAGGCGGCTGAAAGAACGAAGAAATGAAGGCCTGAGAATCGCCTAATGCATTAGGCGAGTCGCCGAATGGCCTTAACCTCGCCCAAAGTTCCAGTGTGCTTAACCCTGAAGGAAAATATCAAGTGGGCGATAAAAGGGATTAGTCGGCGCATTGCTGAACAGTTTCGCAAAGCAACACCATATCGCCCAATGATCCAAAACGCGAAGATACTGAAGGAAAAAGCTGCAAGGCGATGAACTAGACCAAAGGGCGGATCGCAGAGTCCATCGGCAATCCCAACTAACTGTGCTGAATGGTCCTTCGCAGTACAAATTTTTGAAAACTATAAATAACCATTTAAATCTGTAGCTTAGTATCAAGTTGTAGTGAATTATTACTGATTTTTAAAATATTTCAGTTTTGAGTTCTTACATTTTTTGTGAGATAGTATTCTTGAGCTTTGAAGATTTTGAAGGTTTTCAATTCCAAGAAATTGGAAGTGGGTCTTGAAGAATCTTCATTCTTGATGTGTTTAAAGACATTATTTATCGTACCCATTTGTTGGAAACACTTATCGGTATCGATTTCTATCTCTTTTTGATGTCTTGCTAAAACCCCAATTCTTAGGGTGTGATTATGTGAATATGGGTTGAATTTACTGTTGGGTCTTGCTAATTAATAGTTAATTTGCTGTTTAAGTGTGATTTCGTTTAGTAGTTGTGTAAGAACTTAATGGAATTGTAGTTGCAAATATGATTTCATCTTCATGTCTTTGGTTTGGTCGAGAGAGAGGTCTTAAGACCAAAACTACTGAATCGATAGTCGGTGGTTATATAACAACGCAAAAATGATCTAGTGAAATTAGAGCCTAACTAGTGAGTGTGTGAGGGTTGATGGTGTTTTATGTTGTCCCGAGTCATGGTTGAGGGCTTTAGAGGTTAAACGTCAAGGTACGACTCCCCATGGACCACCCTAGGGGTTCTTGAGGAGGACCCTAAGTTGAACCCCCAAGGCTGCCCTAATTGGTCAGAGTTGGCCAAAGTTTGGTGACCTACGGAAGGGGTCCACGCCCCGTGGATGGCCTCTATAGGTCAAGGGGCCCCAAACCAAGCCACAACCTCAAATAACGGATGACTAGTACAGTCCGTCAACCCATCCACGGTCCATGGATGGGGGGGGGGGTCTATAGATCACACCTGTTTGTTGTCAAGTGGTGCGGCCAAGCTGGGGGTGACTTGGTAAATTCACCCCAAGTCCTAATTAGTGTATGGATGGTTATTTTAAGTATATTAAGATATTTTAAGAGTATTAAAATATTAAAATACTATTTTTGATTACATTCTTAAAATTCCCTAAATCAAAACCCCTCCCTCTAAAAATATCTTCTCTCTAGAACTCCATTATGACCAAGAGAACAAAAAAACTTAGGGATTGTAGAGAAAGGCTAATTGGGTAGATTTTCGTGGGATTCTTCAAGTATAAGGTGTGGTGATCCTTCATCTACAGTTAGCTTTTACCCTAGAGTTAATTTCGAAGAAGTTTTCAAAGTTTTCAAGTGCATGAAAAACCAAGGGTTTTACTCAATCTCATGGGTTCTTTCATCAAACGCTTTAAAATGATAAATTATGTTTATATTGATGTTTAATTGATGATTTAAGATGAAAATACTCTATGAACCCATGATTTCTCTCAATTCCAAAATTGTGCATTATGAAGTGGGTTTATTGATTATGAATGAATGTTGATGGATTTATGCCTAGATTGATTTAGATTGTTAAATTGCATCATCATCTATGCCTAATTATGGTGAATTGTTGGTGAATTTAGGATTTGTGATCATAGCCTTGAAAGGGCAAGTTTGACCTAATTACTTGTTGTAGTAGAATTGTGCTAGAGTTGTTGATCCACTTGAAAGGTGGAGGTGTTTAATTACTTTGTATATTGTGATCATGGACTTGAAGGCATAGTTTGATGAATTGAAGTATTATCATGATATTGTACATGTGAATGTAAATGTGTTGTGATTGAAGCATATTCTCACTAAACACTCAAGAGTGTTGATGATGGAATGTGAAGGGTTTCTATAATGTAATGTTGTATCTTGGATTGGTAGACTTAGGTGTCCTCTTCTTGATAAATGAAATCTATGTTGAATGAGATCTCTTAAATTGGTAGGCTAAGGCATCCTTTTCTTGTATTGATGAATGCGATCATGAATGAAGTATCTTGACTTGGTAGGCTTAGGCATCCTGCTCTTGAATAATGAATGTATTTTGACTTAATGTCTTAATGATCATGAATTGGTAGGCCTAATGTTGGTAGGCTTTTTTTGAATGAATGTCTAGAATTGGTAGACTTAATGTTGGTAGCCTTTCTATGAATGAGTAATGAGGTATTTTAGGCTATGTCTTGAACCGGTAGACCTAGTGGTTGGTGGCCCTTCATGATGAGTCTAGAATCCAATGTGAATGTAAAACCTTGAAGCGGTAGACCTAATGGTGGTAGCCTCCTTGTTGTGTGGGATGATGTACCTTGAAACAGTAGACCTAATGGTGGTGTCCCCTTTCTAGGAAGATGAATGAGCTATCCTTAATATACCTTGAATCGGTAGAGCTAATGGTGGTGACCTGTCATGTGTATGTGCTTTGGGTCGGTAGGCCTAATGTTGGTGGCCCTCTCAAGTACAATGTTATATTGTGAACGAAATACTCTATGGGAATGTAGGCTAAGCACCAAATGGATATGGTTAGATGGAAACTCTCCCAATGTTAGGTTAGAGTTCCAATGAACATCTTCCTATCCCATAACTATGTGCCCACATAGGATATTAGCTAGCGGATTCCATCCGAGCTAATGTTACCATTCTACCTTAGGCAAGTAGAACACTTTTTACGCTGTGGGATTACATGACACCAGATTCCATGTCTAGCTTGCATGGTCTATATCAGTTAAACGCTTATTCCCATCATGTGAGATGTGCATTATGGTTTCTTGAGTAGTTCTAAAAAGTGTGGGTAGTAGTATGAGATTCTATCCATGCATTGCACGAGTAGGCTTTGAGAGGGTCATAGTGAGTTCTCTAAGTCTTAATGACTATTGTTTGAATGTCCTCCTAGGAAGAAGTTAAGGAGAATGTTGATCTAATGTCTAATGAATGAAAGTCCTCTAAATGATGTTATTAAGTAATGCTGACTCTTATATGCTTAAATGTGAAGATGCATGCTATACTTGGATTGTATTATGAGTTACTTCCTTGTCATGACTTATTGTATATGAATGTGCCTTGTCTAGGGTGACTTCAAAGGCTTACTTAGTGTGAGTAGTAATATGGAATGCTACTTGCACATTGCACAAGTATGACTTAGAATTGCCTTAGATGTTGGTCTTAATGAGATGATGTGATTCATGAAATGTGTATGTCTCTTAAACACGTTATTGTGTAAAGGTGGATAGGATGAATGGTAAGTTCACTTATTGTGACCTTAAAGTGGTGCCTTTATGGGACGCTATCCATACATTGCACAAATTATAGCTTGAGGGTTATTTGAGGTGAAGGCTTAAGGTAAAGGTAAAGGTTTATATGTTGATCTTGTTCAAATGTGAAAATGTGACTTGTATGTTGGTTGTGACTTATATTATGCCTCTTTTAATCATATTCATGAAGTTTTACCAAAATGGCATAAAAGCTTGACTTTCAAATCAAATGTCCCTTTTAAGCATGTTTTTGCATGGTCATCATACTTAGTACTTAATTGTGCTAACCCCATTCTTCTCCCTTTTTACCAAAGTGTAGGTTCCAGCAAGTGATTGATTCTCCCTAGTTGAAGCTTGGAATAGAGTTCTTCCATGACATCTTTTGGTATGTCCTCATAGATCGAGGACAAGGACTTTTATTGTTTCTTGTTTTTTCATGTTTTGAGACTATTGTTAAGATTTCGATTGTAAAGGGCCGTGACGCTATCTTGTTAAAGTTTTTTTCTAAGATGGCCATGTGAGACGTTAGTATTCCGCTGCTTTATAAATGAGTTTTTGATTGTTGGATTTAAATAAGTTTTAAATTCCGCACTATTTATATGTATCGAATGTTATGAATGCTAATAGGCTTGTATTAGACCCCTTCAGGGTCAAGTACACCGTGTCGCATCCGGGGTATATACTCGGATCGTGAAAAACATGAGAAGAAGCATCATGGGAAGTGTCTAGCCGGTACTAGCGGGTGCTATGGTTGTGGAAAGAATGATCACCAAGTAAAAGATTGTCCTACTCTTACGGCTATAGGAATGGAGGCCAAACAAACTTCTCTTAATGGCCCAAATCTTGATGCTCCAAAGAAGAACCGTTTCTATGTGCTTCAAGCCAAAGAGGGCAAAGGAGCTAATCCGGATGAAGGTACCGGTAGGTTATAGTTCCTTTTTGTGGTGATGAGATCCTTATGTTGTTTTTCATGATGGCCTTAGTTAGGTTTTCTCCTAAGTGGGGGATGGTTTGTGAATAGTAAGGTTGTTGAGAGTGTGAGTATACTTATCTTTTTCCTTCTATTCCTATTCAAGTTTGAGACCAAGAGTTCCTTGTAGCTTGTTTCATGTTGTTGGAGTCATGTGTGAATTTGAGTTTCCATGGTCTCCATATGTTATTCATGTTCTATTTGAATTCTTGGTTAAATGAGCAAATGAGTTTTCATGATTTATGTTCCTCATGTTGGTTTGCATTTAGTATGAGTTGTCTATATGCTTCATGAGGTGAAATTGTTGAACATGCTTAAATGTGTTTTATGAAGAAGTTGCATAATGTGCTTTTATGAGAGAATTGCTTAAATGTGCTTAATGATGTTGTGATGAGCATGATGTGACATGGAGAAGGAATTTCCTCCAATGAAAGGAGAAATGTGAAGTTTTGATGCATAAATGTGGAGTGATGTTTCCTCCTACGTTTATGCATTTATATTGATGTTGCATGTATGATTGTGGGCTGCTAGTCTTGAGTCGTTACCCCTTAATGTGTTTAAAGTGTCATTCGAGGACGAATGTTCCTAAGTGGGGGACAATATAACGACCCTAAAAATGAACTAGTGAAACTAGAGCCTAACTAGTGAGTGTGTGACGTTTGATGGTGTTTTATGTTGTTCCGAGTCATGGTTGAGGGGTCTAGGGGTTAAACGTCAAGGTAAGACTCCCCATGGACCACCCTAGGGGTCCTTGAGTAGGACCCGAAGCTTAACCCCCAAGGCTGCCCCAATTGGTGAGAGTTGGCCAAAGTTTGGTGACCTAAGGAAGGGGTAAACGCCCCATTGGTCCATCCACGCCCCGTGGATAGCCTCCGTAGGTCAAGAGGCCCCAAACCAAGCCACAACCCCAAATGTCGGATGACCAGTACGGTCCGTCAACACATCCACGGTCCGTGGATGGGGGGGTCCGTAGATCACACCTGTTTGTTGTCAAGTGGTGTGGCCAAACTAGGGGTGAGTTGGTAAATTCACCCCAAGTCCTAATTAGTGTATGGATGGTTATTTTAAGTATATTAAGATATTTTAAGAGTATTAAAATATTAAAATACTATTTTTGATTTCATTCTTAAAATTCCCCAAATCAAAACCCCTCCCTCACAAAATATCTTCTCTCTAGAACTCCATTGAAGACCAAGAGAAGAACAAGACTTAGGGCTTGAAGAGGAAGGCTAATTGGGTAGATTTTCGTGGGATTCTTCAAGTATGAGGTATGGTGATCCTTCATCTACGGTTATCTTTTACCCTAGAGTTAATTTCAAAGAAGTTTTCAAAGTTTTCAAGTTCATAAAAAACCAAGGGTTTTACTTAATGTCATGGGTTCTTTCATCAAACGTTTTCAAATGATAAATTATGATTATATTGATGTTTAATTGATGATTTAAGATGAAAATACTCTATGAACCCATGATTTCTCTCAATTCCCAAATTGTGCATTATGAAGTGGGTTTGTTGATTATGAATGAATGTTGATGGATTTATGCCTAGATTGATTTAGATTGTTAAATTGCATCATCATCTATGCCTAATTATGGTGAATTGTTGGTGAATTTAGGATTTGTGATCAAAGCCTTGAAAGGGCAAGTTTGACCTAATTACTTGTTGTAGTAGAATTGTGCTAGAGTTGTTGATCCACTTGAAAGGTGAAGGTGTTTAATTACTGTGTTTATTGTGATCATGGCCTTGAAGGCATAGTTTTATGAATTGAAGTATTATCATGATATTGTACATATGAATGCAAATATGTTGTTATTGAAACGTATTCTTACTAAACACTCATGAATGTTGATGATGGAATGTGAAGGGTTTCTATAATGTAATGTTGTATCTTGGATTGGTAGACTTAGGTGCCCTCTTCTTGATAAATGAAATCTATGTTGAATGTGATCTCTTGAATTGGTAGGCTAAGGCATCCTCTTCTTGTATTGATGAATGTGATCATGAATGAAGTATCTTGACTTGGTAGGCTTAGGCATTCTCCTCTTGAATAATGAACGTATCTTGACTTAATGTCTTAATGATCATGAATCGGTAGGCCTAATGTTGGTAGCCTTTTCTTGAATGAATGTCTAGAATTGGTATACCTATTCTTGGTAGCCTTTCTATGAATGACTAATGAGGTATTTTAGGCTATGTCTTGAATCGGTAGACCTAGTGGTTAGTGGCCCTTCATGATGAGTCTAGAACCTAATGTGAATGTAAAACCTTGAAGAGGTAGACCTAATGGTGGTGGCCTCCTTCTTGTGTGAGATGATGAACCTTGAAACGGTAGACCTAATGGTGGTGTCCCTTTCTAGGAAGATGAATGAGCTATCCTTAATATATCTTGAATCGGTAGACCTAATGGTGGTGACCTTTCATGTGTATGTTCTTTGGGTCGGTAGGCCTAATGTTTGTGGCCCTCTCAAAGTACAATGTTGTAATGTGAATGAAATACTCTATGGGAATGTAGGCTAAGCACCGAGTGGATATGGTTAGATGGAAACTAAGCCAATGTTAGTTTAGAGTTCCAATGAACACCTTCCTATCCCATAACTATGTGCCCACATAGGATATTAGCTAGCAGATTCCATCCGAGCTAATGTTACCGTTCTACCTTAGGCAGGTAGAACACCTTTTACGATGTGGGGTTACATGACACCGAATTCCATGTCTAGCTTGCATGGTCTATGTCGGTTAAATGCTTATTCCCATCATGTGAGATGTGCATTATGGTTTCTTGAGGAGTTCTACAAAGTGTGGGTAGTAGTATGAGATGCTATCCATGCATTGCACGAGTAGGCTTTGAGAGGGTCATAGTTAGTTCTCTAAGTCTTAATGACTATTGTTTGAATGTCCTCCTAGGAAGAAGTTAAGGAGAATGTTGATCTAGTGTCTAATGAATGAAAGTCCTCTAAATGATGTTATTGAGTAATGTTGACTCTTATATGCTTAAATATGAAGATGCATGCTATACTTGGATTGTATTATGAGTTACTTCCTTGTCATAACTTATTGTATATGAATGTGCCTTGTCTATGGTGACTTCAAAAGAGTACTTAGTGTGAGTAATAGTATGGGATGCTACTTGCACATTGCACAAGTATGACTTATAGTTGTCTTAGATCTTGGTCTTAATGTGATGATGTGATTCATGTAATGTGTATGTCTTTTAAATGCTTTATTGTGTAAAGGTGGAAATGATGAATGGTAAGTTTACTTATGGTGACCTTAAGGTGGTGCCTTAGTGTGGGTGGTGGTGTGGGACACTATCCATACATTGCACAAGGTATCGCTTGAGAGTTACTTGAGGTGAAGGCTTAAGGTAAAGGTATAGGTTTATATGTTAATCTTGTTCAAATGTGAAAATGTGACTTGTATGTTGGTTGTGACTTATATTATGCCTCTTTTAATCATATTCACGAAGTTTTACCAAAATGGCATAAAAGCATGACTTTCAAATCAAATGTCCCTTTTAAGCACGTATTTGCATGGTCATACTTCGTACTTAATTGTGCTAACCCCATTCTTCTCCCTTTTTACCAAAGTGTAGGTTCTGGAAAGTGACTGATTCTCCCTAGTTGAAGCTTGGAATAGAATTCTTCCAAGACATCTTTTGGTATGTCCTCATAGATGGAGGACAAGGACTTTCATTGTTTCTAGTTCTTCCATATTTTGAGACTATTGTTAAGACTTCAATTGTAAAGGGCCGTGACCCTATCTTGTTAAAGTTTTGTCTAAGATGTCCATGTGAGGCTTTAGTATTCCGTTGCTTTATAAGTGAGTTTTTGATTGTTGGATTTAAATAAGTTTTAAATTCTACACTATTTCTATGTATCAAATGTTATGAATGCTAAGGCATGTATTAGACCCCTTCGGGGTCGAGTACGCTGTGTCGCATCTGGGGTCTAGACTCAGGTCGTGACAGGTTATTATGTTGTCGTGGGTTCAGCTTGAGAGAGTAAATCCTATACCTTCTCTTACACATTCAACTCGAGAGAGTGAATGGGCTAAGGCGAAGGCTAGGAGTAATTGTGGCTTATCAGTGTTCGAGAGAAACCCATTTGATTTGTGGTAACTTTCTTTAGAGAGAATTTACCCCCACTAAAGTCTAGCTTAGTTACAAATTTACAGCAATTTACTATTAATTGCATGCACCCGGTTGTTTGTTTGAGCCCATATTCCTTTCACTTCCCAAGAATCCCATCTCCCTAATTTGTATCCTTGTTTTCGCTATTTTTGTTTAACTAGTTATATACAAACCCCCCATTTGATAATTGACACTCGTGTCATTTCTTGAATCTATTATGTTTTTTACTCGTTAATGTTTATAGCTATGATTGATTAGAACATAATTTTACTTTTCTAATTGATTCTCAACCACTAACCGCTCCTTTAGGACTATACCCCAACCAATTTGGTTGGGTCATATTACCTCACGCGATCGTTGACACTTGAATTGGAAGTTGTGTCTTTGATTACGTCAAACATCAAAATGGTGCCGCTGCCGGGGTATGGTGTTGGTTGAGAATTTTTAGTGTAGTAGAATTTTTTGTTCTTATTAGTTGTAGTGATACTTCATTAATTTTTAGTTTTGTTTTTGCTTGATTGTGTTAAAAATAGGAAGTATGAGCGTAAACGGCAATAATGGCAGCCAAGTAGGCCATCAAGACGACATCGGAAACCTCAATGATGTCAACGGGCCTCATGCTAACGACCCCTATCTCATGGGAAGTATTGGTTCCATTCGCTTACCTCCAGCCGAAGGGAATGCAGTATTTCACATCACGAGTACTATGTTGCAACTCTTGCAACTAAAGGGGCTTTTAAGTGCTTGGCTCATGAGGACCCTCATGAGCATACTAGAAACTTCGTGGATGTATGTGGACCGTTCTCTTTAAATAAAAATCTCCCAAGAGTCCGTCCGATTGAGGTTATTCCCATTATCTTTGATGGGAGAGGCGTGCAAGTGGCTGGATGAAGTGCCACGTGAATCAATCACTTTGTGGGAGGAGTTGGTTACCACATTTCAAGTGTGATTTTTCCCTCCTTCGAAGATGATGACTCTTCGGGATAGCATTCATAGCTTTAAGCGTCTAGAAGGTGAGCCAATACATGAAACTTGTCTACGATTTAAGAAGTTGGTTCTTCAATGCCCAACCCATGGCTTGCCTGCTAACGTGTTGCTGCAGTATTTTTACCGAATTCTTGACTCGGTAAATAAGGGCGTTGCTGACCAACTTTCTCCGGGAGGTTTGATGCAACAACTATATGTGATAGCGGCTCAACTCTTTGATAGCATGGCTACCATAAACAGGGCGTGGTATACCCGTGAAAACTAGGTTTCCCCTCTCACATTCAAACTGACCAAGGAATAGATGGAAAAGGACCAAGAGAGGGACCAAACCATGGAAAAGATCATGACACAACTTGATATTTTGTCTAAAAATGTCATAGGAGCTGGTGCTCATAGTGTCAATGCCGTGGGTGTCGAGTGTGCTAATCCGGATGAGTCCAAGTTTGAAGCCTTGTATAATGAAGAGGTAAATTTCCTAGCCAACCAAGGAGGTGGCTATCGTTCAAACTACTCGAGGCAGGGTGGTAACCAAGGTTTGGTGAGGGATGAAGGTTGGAAGGATCAAGATCGTGAATGAAGGGACCGTAATCCAAATTGGAAGGATGGAGGGAAGAATAGGTATGTGCCTCCCCATGAGTGCCAAAAGCCAAAGGATTTGGAAGGTGGTAGGTCTGAGGATATGCTCTCTCGTATCCTCATAAAAGTTGAAGGGTCAGACAAAATTTTAAAAGAAATGAAAGAAGATGTGTCTACCCTTTGCCAGACCGTCACACCCCATTCAGGGTCGATCAAGCAGTTGGAGACCCAAATGGGTCATATATCGTCTCATCTCAACCCAAGACAACATAGGAGTTTGCCTAGTGACACTATGGCTAACCCCAAGAATGAGGTTTGAAGGTGGACTTGCGTCGTGCTGCGACGTTAACTAAGCCACTACTTGGGAGGCAACCCACGTTTTCGTATTTGTTTTTCTTTATTTGTTCGGAATAACGGTGTGTTGGTTGTGCAGGTTAATGTGTGGAAAGTGTCGGAACAAAGGAAATTGGCGAGAAAATTGTCCAATCGGTGCATCACCGAAAGGGTTGGCGACCTCGGCTCAGATCGCCATTGGACTCAAGACAAATTTAATTTTGATTCTATAACAATTGGCAAAAACCAGGAAATTATTAGCGAGTCGACGACCTTGATATAGTCCGTTGTTTGGAACTCCAAATCAACTGGAAGTTCTGTAAAATTCAGTGAGGTAAGGGTCTATTAGGTGCTTCACCAATTGAATCGGTGAGTAAGACTAATGTCGCCGAATGGACGAGAATTGGACGGTTTTAACACCAAGAGGTTATACTTTTCAAAATCCTTAACCTTCCCACTCTTTAATGCTTCCCAAACTTGCCCAAAAATTTTATAAAGTTGAAATATCTAAATTTCGTGCCTTATAGTGAATTAAATCTTCAGGGGTTGTGCTTGCATGCTGAGGGTTGCTATGGGTCTAGTCTTTTGATTTTGTTTTCAGGGGTTGCGGGGTTAAATTTGAGAAGTTGGGTTGAAAATAGGCACGTTGGGTCGTTTGGTGAGCTGGGTCGAGCTCGTCCAACCACTTGGCGCTTCGCCTAATGTCCCCATCTTGCCCTTAATTTTATTTTCCATAAGTCGCTGGGCTTTGTAATTTTCGACGAGACTCCTGAGGTTACCAAACGAACTCAGTGACTCACCGATAGTCTTCTCTCTCACCCTTTATATATTCTCCTAAGTCTTCTTTGCACTATAACTTTCAATAGACTAACCCTTGCTCATCGAAAGTTGTTGGCGATTCGCCAAGTGGGTCGCCAAGTGCCAATTCTCTGTGCTTTTGTTGAAATCTTCAACATTTTCTTAATGAGTTGCAAACATGGCCAAACTCAAGGTTGCAGGAAGAAACATGCCACTCTGAAGGAAAGCAATGAGGTTTGCACCTTATGAGAATGCAGCTGCATCCAGGAGCAAGGTCACCAAACCTCCCACAATTGGTAGGAGATGAAGCGACAATAAGCCTATTTATGGTAGGGAGACTACTCCTCGAGACCCCAATATTCCTTCATGGGCCAGGGGATTCTATGCAGCTGTGTAGACCTTTCTGGCAAATAGACAGTTGACAGCTCCGAGTGGGTCTGATACTGATGCGCCTTCTGAGGCAACAACAGACACTGATGCCCAGATAGATTAAGCGATTGCGTAGACGGGATCCCCTCCTTACCCCTTCTATGTCTTTCTTTATTTCAAATTTTAGATATTATTTTGTTTGCATTTTAGGAAAAATATTTTTATTTGTGGTGGGGTGAGACCCACCTTTGTGTGCTATTCGTGACTCGCGTTTTGATTGCGAATATGGGTTATGAGCCATCTTGTTGTGTTATACACTGCTTTTCGTGGATGTTTGAGCTTGTGGCTCCTTATGCTTTAACTCTAAATGATTTTTGACCCTTCCAAAAAATTGTTCGCCACCTCTTATTTGTGTGGAATGTGGCTGTTCTTTGGCAAATTTGAGTCTCGGTTTTGATCAATACCAATGACTTAAATAGTGCTCACAATCGAACAAATATGAATGTGCGGCTACGATGAGACCAAATGAAGTTACATAGATAATATGTGAACTCTTTGCATCTCGTTATGACTAGCCAAGTATCAAATTGATTCTCTTGTGATGATCGTTGCACATTAGCGAAAGTGTGGAGTCTTGTTTGACTCTAGTGTTAATGCCTTGTGTGATGAGCTTATCATGAACCGTGCATAATGACACCTAGAATTTTCCTCGTTGGTCCGGTCGACTAAGTAAGGCTATCTCTTAATATGATCTTAGCCAACTTCGAATAGTGTGAGACAATTTGACATATACCTCTTTTGTGGCCTACCTTGTGAGTGTGTGTGAACCTCTTTTGAACACCTCTTGAGCCTTACCTTTCTTTGAAATAAACTTGATGAAAACATGACCTCTCTTAATCCACTACCTATAATCCTCTTGATTTGTGGTTGATTGAATAGCCAACTTAGGCCAAAAGCCTAAGTTGGGGGTGTGGTGAAAAGAGAAGGCAAATCAAGAAGTGCTAGAAAAGTCCCCTTTAACCCATGGTGTTGAGAAAAATGGAACCCCTCCATACACAAAAAAAAAGAGAAGTAAAGAATGAAAAAGAAAAAGTCATGGATTAAGGTTATGAAAATGCAAAACGAAATGGGGTTCCGAACAATCCATGGAGAGTGAATAATGGGATGACTTATGAGCACTAAAGAAAATGATGAAAGAAGAGGAAAGGAAGTGTTGTGAGCACCACATTTCATGAGGATAAAAGTCACTGAGCCTAAATGACCATACCTTTGCACTCAGCCCCATTACAAGCCTTGAAAAGATCTTTTTGATCTTGAGTGAGCTGAAGCAATTGCCAATTGAAAAATACGGGCAAACCTATAGGTGAAAATATGCATTGTGTTCTTCTTTGTGAGTGTGAGCGTTGCATTTGATTCCAGAGCTTTAAATGATTAAACCATTGTGTGTGAAAATGGAATCATTCTTTATGTGAGGGCATTTGAACACTTTCGTTGAGTTGTTGCATTTGAAGCAAGTATTGTAAGCGTGAGAATCTTTGATAATGGTGTGTCACAACTGGAGTCTTTGAGTACACAATTGATCCTTGCATGAGTAAGTTGAGTCTTGTGTGTACATTGATGATTGAATCTTGTGTAGTACTGTTTGAAACATCCTTTTTGAACTGCCGAACTTGAGTTTTACCTGAGGACAAGCAAAAGTTTAAGTTGGGTGTTGATGAGTCCACAATTTGGACTCATTTAAGGCTATATTTTGATAGATTTAGTGTCCTCCAATGCATATTTTATCTCAATAACTGATGTAAATCCTTAAGTTTCAGGTATTTGAGTTGAGAGACAAAGCGTGGACGCTATCAAGCAAAAAAGGAACGAGGCGGCTAAAAGAACGAAGAAATGAAGGCCTGAGGATAGCCTAATGAATTACACGAGTCGCCGAATGGCCTTAACCTCGCCCAAAGTTCCAGTGTGCTTACCCCGTAAGGAAAATATCAAGTTGGCGATGAAAGGGAGCTGTCGGCACGTCGTCGAACAGTTCCACGAAGCAACACCATATTTCCCAATGATCCAAAACGCGAAGATGCTGAAGTCAAAAGCTGAAAGGCGATGAACCAGACCAAAGGGAGGATCGCCGAGTGCATCGGCGATCCCTACTAACTGCGCCGAATGGTCCTTCGCAATACAAATTTTTGAAAACTATAAATACCTATTTAAATCTGTAGCTAAGTATCAAGTTGTAGCGAATTATTACTGATTTTTAGAATATTTAAATTTTGAGTTCTTAGAGTTTTTGTTAGACATTGTTCTTGAGCTTTGAAGATTTTGAAGGTTTTCAATTCCAATAAATTGGAAGTGGGTCTTGAAGAATATTCATCCTTGACGTGTTTAAAGACATTATTTATCGTGCCCATTTGATGGAAACACTTATCGGTATCAATTTCTATCTCTTTTTCATGTCTAGCTAAAATCCCAATTCTTGGGGTGTGATTATGTGAATATGGGTTGAATTTACTGTTGGGTCTTGCTAATTAATAGTTAATTTGCTGTTTAAATGTGATTTCATTCAGTAGTTGTTTATGAACTTAATGGAATTGTAGTTGCAAATATGATTTCATCTTCGTGACTTTGGCTTGCTCGAGAGAGAGGTCCTAAGACCAAAACTACTGAATCGATAGCCGGTGGTTATTGGGTCGTCATGGGTTTAGCTCGAGAGAATGAATCCTAGATCTTCTCCAACACATTCAGCTGGAGAGAGTGAATGGGCTAAGATGAAGGCTGGGCGTAATTGCGGCTTATCGATGTTCGAGAGAAACCAATTTGATTTGGGGTAAGTTGCTCGAGAGAGAATTTACCCCTACTAAAGTCTAGCTTAGTTACAAATTTACAACGATTTACTATCAATAGCATGTACCCTGTTGTTTGTTTGAGTCCATAGTCCTTTCACATCCCAAGAATCCCGTCTCCCTAATTCATATCCTTGTTTTTGCTATTTTTGTTTAACTAGTTATATACAAACCCCCAATTTGATAATTGACACTCGTGTCATTTCTTGAATTTATTATGGTTTTTACTTGTTAATGTTTATAGTTATGATTGATTAGAACATAATTTTGCTTTTCTATTTGATTCTCGACTACTAACTGCTCCCTTGGGACTCGACCCCAACCCATTCAGTTGGGTTATATTACTACACGCGATCGTTGACACCTTAATTGGAAGTTGTGTCTTTGATTACGTCAAACATCACTCACACGGGACCATAACCTAGACCACTAATTTTTGGGTTCTTTTCGTCTTCTAAAATTGTCCCAAGGTCCCCAGCTTTACTTAGCATGTTTTAGAATGATTTTCATAACTAGGATTATCATGGCCTACCCTCCAGTCAATCCCACGATACACGAACCAGTTCGTTTTAGATAATTTAGCACCACCACCCATACATCTATAGGATACACCCCGATATTTACAACTCGCATAATTCAAACCAATTGGCCAACATAATGCACATAATAAGGTTCTGACACACATTTAAGGTACACGCAATCGCATCATCACATTCAACAAGTTCAACTTTACATTCACAGTTAATTCCATCAACAAGAAACACACAATCATAGTTTCCAAGATGCAATGCATGGACAATTTCAATTTATTATTTAGTTCGTTCCATAGATGACCAATATTGGTCATCCATGCCCTTTTCAGCTCCTAAGGCTAGATACCAATTGGAACCTTCCACTTCCAATTTACCTTGCTTGTGTTTCGTCAGTCGTGGCCACGACTTCCGGTTTACTTTGTTGAGATACAAATTGGACTCAACTCATACCACAAGCGGCACTTCGCACGAAATGAGATAATGAGTGGAACAATTTCCTAGAATGCTTCTTAGCTTCCTGAAGATTAGATGTGGATGTCAAAACACCAATCTGCAGGAGTCTAGTCCACATTTTGCTCTTGTACGGGAAGAATGGTAACCTAGGCTCTGATACCAATTCGCCATGACCCAATGCACTGGGACATGTGGGCACCCACTCTAACACTTAAGTAGGAGAACTATCATATCCCAATTAGTTAAACATGCAGAAAATTTTAAGAAAACAGAAATAAATAAGATAATACTATGATTTTATAAATAATATATTTAGACACACTATTAATTAAACTTGTAGAGTAATTTAAACAATTCCCATGGATCTAGTCTAGACAGGTATAAGAGCAACTAAGAGTTCACCTGGACAAATAAATAAAGTACACAACTCCCACCATGCGGAAGGAAGAATAAAAAATGCTGGAGATTTTCTTCATCTTCACCTAGTGAAACGTCACCAATCCTGCATCCAGACTATATCAAAAGACATAACAAGAGTATTATCAGTACAAACACGCGTACTGGTAGGCATCATCGGTCAACCGGACACCCACCACATAACATAAGAAACCAACTAGTAAGATCATGAAATAAACACTCGCTTCTCCACCTTTACCCTCTCTTGAAATGACTCGAATATACACTAGTATTCTGACTATTAACATCCTTCTCCATCAACCTACCTACCATGCACTTGTTCATAGCCTAACCATTCTAACACATAGAGAAATTCCCCCAAATACAACCACCGACATTTCAACTAACCGTTCACGTCATACCTCTACTTCCTCGTCACATTACCCAACCTTAGTCATATAATACATTACATCAAGCTACTTTAACACTAAACCCAATCTCTTTCCCCCAAGTGAAATCGACTAAGTATATTTCATCACCCACTCTACCCCTACTTCTCGCCATTACCACACACGAACAACCCTCACTGTCACACCCCGAATGTGGCAAACACTCAAGAAGCATTGTTGGACCTAAGCGAACCCTTGGCCTGGCTTGCTTACTCAGCGGAACACTTAAACATAAAAAAAAAAACTTAAAAAGAATAACTGAACTACCCAATAAATAAGTTAGAATGTAATAAATAACATTCACTGCCAAAGTGGCAACTCAAGTCTCAACTTAACTGAAAAGGGAAAGTAAAGACTCATGAACTAACATCAACTAACTCTATCTATAAAGCCTCTAAACAACTGAGATGAAAGTCGGGATAGGACCCACAACATCCTAATGAACTAAAATACTGAAAACAATAAAAAGGATCCTCCGGAAAGCTAGGAGGCTCACCAACTGACTATAAATGCTCAACCTGATCAACGAGGCACTGGATGTTGATCCTGGTTACTTGCGTCTGCATCATAAGATGATGAAGGCCAACTGACATCAGTACATTGAATGTACGAGTATGCGAGTTGGAATGCTAAACATAACATAGACTTGAAAAGAATCTGAAAGGAACACTTACCTTGGCTTTACTCAACTCATGAACAACTTACTCAATATAAAGCAATAAAACACATGCAATATATAAAAAGCTTTTAAAACAGTAGGAAACAACTTAGTTCGTTAAAGAAAATGCGTTAATAAACTCAACTTTACTCATATAATAAAGTAATATAGTTTCTGTGGGAGTTTCTCTAACCGACAACCACCACTATGACCCTAAGTGGTGATAAAACATCTTGCCCACCTTGCCATAACTATCTTATACTTTGCCGTCATATAGAATGCTTTAATTAAGTGGATCCCCTAGTCTTTGCTAAAAGCATCTTAAGGAGTCATCTTAAAAGTATGATCATTTACTACCCATGATGGCTACATGGTTTATGGAGACGTGACTTATCTGAACTCAAACTCATCCCCATATCGGTGCTCAATACTACTCCCAAAATATACTTAGCTCATATGTTTGTAAAAACAAAACTCTTTCTTTGTTTGAGATAATTACTCAAAAACTTAGCTTAAAAGTTCTCTTGGAAATCTCAGTTTCCATTCTTGCTCAAATGTGAAAAACATTTTAACTCTTGGGAATACTTAGTTCCCGTATAATCTTTGAAGAATGAACTTTACGCTTACTCTTTACTGAAAATTAGCTCACAAGCTCTTTTGGAAATCAAGATTTCCTTTCTTCTTTAAATGTGAAAATATTTACTCTTTGGGAATACATAGTGCCGATATACTCTTTTAAAGAAATGAACTTGAAACTTTACTCTTTACTCAACTCAAAACTCCTGTCTTAAAACAAAGTTAAAACATTTGTAAAAGTCTTTTGGAAAACTTTATGAACTTTTCTTAACTTGACTCTTGACTTCTCTTGACTTAACTCTTAACTTTTCTTGACTTGACTCTTCACTTTCCTTGAATTGAATTATGGATTCAAGGATTGTGATTTGTGATAGGAAAGATCTCATGATGTTTAGGAATGGTTTTAGATAGATAAACATTATAAATGATCAAGAAATCACTGCTTGGAAACTAGTCCGCGACGCGTAGATGCACTTAAATATTTGATTGCAAAATTTATTTTTGAAACAGAGAAGTCCACGACCTCTCCGCAACGCGGAGAGAAAATTTTTACACAGAAGGAACAGGTCCGCGATGCGGACCTGGGACCTAGTATATGTTTCTTCTCCGATTTTTCTTCCTCATTATTAACCCCAATTCACCTAATTCTGATTCTTTTTCTCAATCCCTCTTTAGATTCAAATACCCGGTATATCTACACAGGATTCTTACTCAAAAAACTCAAGAAAACAACATTATAACCTCAAGGAACTCCTTAATCTCATCTTAACTCAAGAACGAAGGCCAATTTCAAGAACACCATTCAGTATTCATCAACTTTCAACTTTCTAGAACAAACTTCGGTGAAATAAACATGATTGGCACGTGCGTGAACGAACCCAACCCTATGAAAGACTCACATACCTCTTTAGGGATCAACCCTTGTCGAAATCCACAAGCTAAACCTTCAAGAAAGACGAACTTTGTTCTTTCTCCTCTTTTCTCCTCTTACGTTCTTTCTCCAAAAACGAATTAACTTAATTGGGTATGAAAAAGACCATAATGCCCTTCAATAATCCGGATTAGACTTTCCTTATTCGAACAATACAACTTCGAATGGGCATATCTCACTCATACGAACTCAAAATCTAGCAAACTCAGTGCCGTTGGAAAGATTATTCCAGATCTTTCGTACAATATCTGGAAACACATCTAACTCATCCTGAGCTAGGAGTTATGGTCGCTTGAAGTTGACAAAAAACTCAACTTAACACACTTGACCAAATTTTCCAGATTTTTATATTCTTTCCAAAAATGACTATTTCCAAATTTTAACTTCTTTCTAGTTCTTCCAAATAGCGAGATGTTAAAGTATCCCACCCCACTTGGGAACATTCTTCCTCGAATGAGATTAGTCTTACTAGGCTAAGGGTGTAACATGTAACATTCAGCTCAAACACCCAACAAGCAATGCAATTACAACACGCTAACTTATAAATTAAAGATTACTGAGAAGAGAATTAGTACCTTGGTTTGGAGTTTCTCCGGTTTTAAAAAGATTTGGATATCTCTTCTTCATATCTTCCTTAGCTTCCCAAGTAGCTTCCTCAACAAACTGTTTACTCCAAAGAACTTTGACTGATGTTACTTCCTTAGTCCTCAACTTACGAACTTCGCGATCTAGATTCTGAACCAGAATCTCTTCATAAGATAAGCTATCCTTGATCCCAATAACTTCAGTTGGTATGATAAGTGAAGGATCTCCCATGCACTTCATCAACATGGAGACATGAAATACTGGATGAACCGCTGCCAACTCTTGGGGTAGCTCTAATTCATAAGCTACATTGACAATCCTCTTGAATATCACGTAAGGACCAATATACCGGAATCTAAGTTTCCCCTTCTTACCAAATCTCATAACACCCTTCATGGGTGATACTTTCAAGTAGACCCAATCATCTATTTCAAACTCTAACTCCCTTCTCCTAACATCACTGTAGGATTTATGACAACTCTACGTTGCTTTCAATCTTTCTTGAATAACCTTCACCTTCTCCATAGCTTGATGAACTAAATTTGGTCCTATCAACCCAGCTTCACCAACTTAAACCATCCAATAGAAGGTCTGCATCTCCTTTCATAAAGAGCTTCATAAGGAGCCATTTGGATGCTAGAGTGGTAAATATTGTTGTAAGCGAACTCAACGAGAGGTAGGTGATCAACCCAATTTCCTTTGAAATCAATCACACAATCTACCTTGGTACCTCAAAACACCAGCTCCCCCTTGTTCAAAAGCCATCACTTTTTGTTTATGAACACTTTCCTTTAATTCAAGCAAAATAGGATCTTGGTCTTGCTTTTCTTTCACTTCTGACACTAATGATGATTCAGCCCCATTCATCACCACTACTCCTCCTTCTGTGGAATTCATTAACAGAACTCCCAATCGTGCAAGTCTATGCAGATCTCTTGCTAGCTCTTTCTTATCTTCCTCAAAATGGGCGGTACTACCCATAGAGAAGTTGCTCAAGGCATCAGCAACAACATTAGACTTATTTGGGTGATAAAGAATACTTATGTTATAATCCCTAAGTAATTCTAACCACCTCCTTTGTCTGAGATTAAGCTCTTTCTGACTAAACACATACTGAAGACTCTTGTGATCGGTGAACACATCCACATGAGCACCATAAAGATAATGGCGCCATAATTTCAAAGCAAATACCACAACAACCAACTCTAAGTCATGGGTTGGGTAATTCATCTTATGAACTTTCAACTGTCTGGAGGCATAAGCTATAACTTTGCCATTCTGCATCAACACACAACCCAAACCAACTCTAGATGCATCACAATACACACCAATACCTTGAGTACCTTCTGGTCAGGTCAATACCGGGGCAATAGTCAACCTCTTTTTTTCAATTCCTGAAAGCTTTTATCACAAGCTTCAGACCATTGAAAATTCACTATTTTTTGAGTTAACTTGGTCAAAGGGGATGAAATGGATGAGAACCCCTCTACAAACCTTCTATAATAGCAAGCCAAACCCAAGAAGCTCCTAATATCAGTTAGAGATGTAGGTCTAGGCCAATTCTGCACTGCCTCAATTTTATGTGTATCAACTTTAATTCCCTCTCCAGACACATTGTGGCCTAAGAATGGCACAGATTCAAGCCAGAACTCAGACTTAGAGAACTTGGCATACAACTCTCTATCTTTTAAAGTTTGAAGAACTATTCTGAGATGACTATCATAATCTTCTTCATTCCTTGAATAAATTAGTATGTCATCAATGAAGACGATAATAAACATATCTAAATAAGGTTTGAATACTCTATTCATAAGGTCCATGAATGTTCCTAGCGCATTAGTCAAACCAAAGGAGATGACCAAAAACTCATAATGACTATAACGAGTTCTGAAAGCTGCCTTTGGAATACCACATTCCCTTACTCTTAACTGATGGTAGCCTGATCTGAGGTCTATCTTAGAGAAACAGGTGGCACCCTGAAGTTGATTGAAAAGATTATCAATCCTTGGAAGAGGATACTTATTCTTGATGGTAACCTTGTTCAATTGACGGTAATCTATACACATCCTAAGGGAACCATCCTTCTTTCTCACAAACAAGACCGGAGCACCCCAAGGTGAGACACTTGGCCGAATGAAACCTTTCTTTAGGAGATATTTCAACTGCTCTTTAAGCTCTTTCAACTCTGTTGGTGTCATTCTATATGGTGAAATAGATATAGGACGAGTATCTGAAAGAATGTCTATACTGAAATCTATTTCTCTCTCAGGAAGGACTCCAAGAAGATCATCCGTAAAGACTTCTGGAAACTCTCTTACTACTGAAACTGACTTAATAGGAGGTATCTCAACACTAGAGTCATTAACTCGGACTAAATGATAGATACACCCCTTGGAAACTAACTTTCGTACCTTAAGGTATGAAATGAAATGACCCTTAGGCACAACTGAACTACTGTTCCACTCTAAGACTGGCTCATTTGGAAACTGAAACTTGAGAACTCGAGTTCTACAATCAACTGAGGCATAACAGGCATGAAGCCAGTCCATACCAAGAATGACATCAAAATATACCATGTCTAATTTGACTAAATCAGTCATGGTGTCCTTGTGATTAATGGAAACGGGACAATCATGATAGACTCTTTCTGCTAGAATAGACTCACCAACAGGTGTAGAAACACAAAATTGTTCACTGAGTTTTTCAGGAAGAACATCAAAACTATTTGCAAAATAAGGAGTTACAAAAGATAAACTTGCTCCTGGGTCTAGCAAAGCATAAACATCAAGAGTAAAGACTTTGATCATACCAATGACAACATCTGGAGTGTTCTCTTGCTCTTGGAGACTAGTGATTGCATAAAGATGGTTTGGTCCTCCGCTAGTACCGAAAATAGCCCCTCTAGGTACAACCCTGTCTAGTGGAGCAACTGATGAATATTGGGACACTCTTTCATGATTTGACCCTCTTGTTCACACTTGAAGCAACCTGACTGGCCATCACGGCACTTACCTGGGTGGGTTCTACCACACTTAACACATGCAGGAGCCCAGTTACCTTCTTGTGCCACACTACCCTGAGATTGGGCAAGTCTAGCCCTGAAATGCTGTGAATTCTTACTATTGTACTCACCTTTATTTCTGGGTACAGGTGCACAAGAAGCTGATGGAGTAGGTCCCTTTTTCTTATGTTGGAAAGAAGACCGGTTCACACTACTCTTTTGCTGCCCAGACTCATTCCCTGATGTCTTAGCCCTCTTATTCTTAAACTCTTCTCTATCCCTTAACTTGTCATCCTCAACTTGTTACACATGGATCATTACCCTTCTCCTTTTAACATCACTTCACTACTAAAAGACTTCTGAGAAGATATCTCCCATACTTTTTGGGACTCATTACTAACTTATTCTCAAACACTTGACTTGATTTCTCATCTCATCATCTCCCTCTTAGGTCTAAAGCTGACACTTGAACCTGTGAAGCTTGGAGGATTCATCCTTAAGAACTCATGAACTTTAGAAGTATCAGCCACTTCCTCACGATTCTCTCTCCGTTGCCCAGCTTGGTTGGTCACAACTTGGCTCAACATCTGAATAGCCTCACGGAACATATCATTGGGGTTGCACTTCTGGTGCATGAGGTACCCCTTGTTCTTGTGGTTCAACATTCCTTCTAGCCGGATGACCTCTGACAGCTCTTCGTGTAGGCATGATCTGAAAGACACGCACAAGCACAAATTGGAAGAAACTTTATAGAGATTAACTTTATCGCACGAAATGAATGTGAAAGAAGTGAGATAGTTCCTAATGGTTGTAGCCTCCTAATTATAGATGTGGCGCGCTTCACACTGATAACTAGGACTCTACTGACCAGCTTCATACACTCCCTAGAACTCTAGAACTCTGAGCTATGATACCAAGTTTGTCACGCCCCGAGCCTACACCCCGGATGTGGCTGGCACTCGAGACTAGCCCAAGCGAACCCTTGGCCTAGCTTACTTACTCAGCAGAAGACTTAAACATAAGAAAAATAAAGTTAAAAATAATAACTGAACTACTCAATAAATAACTTAGAATGTAATAAATAACATTCACTACCAAAGCGGCAACTCAAGTCTCAACTTAACTGAAAAGGGAAAGTATAGACTCATGAACTAATATCAACTAACTCTGTCTATGAAGCCTCCAAACAACTGAGATGGATGTTGAGACAATAACAATGACACCCTGATGATTTAAAATACTGAAAGAAATAAAAAGAATCCTCCTAAAAACTAAGAGGCACACCAACGGACCCTGAGTGCTCAACCTGATCAACGAGGCGCTAGATGCTGATCTTGGTTACCTACGTCTGCATCATAAGACGATGCAAGCCAACTAGAGTCAGTACATTGAATGTACGAGTATGCTAGTTGGAATGCTAAACATAACATAGGCTTGAAAAGAATATGAAAGGAACACTTACCTTGGCTTTACTCAACTCATGAACAACTTACTCAATATAAAGCAATAAAACACATGCAATATATAGAAAACCTTTAAAACAGTAGAAAAAAACATAGTTCGTTAATGAAAATGCAATAACAAACTCAACTTTACTCATCTAATAAAGTAATATAGTTTATGTGGGAATTTCTCTAACCGACAACCACCACTGCGAGCCTAAGTGGTGATAGAGCGTCTTGCCCACGCTGCCAAAACTGTCTTATACTTTTTCATCATATAGAACGCCTTAACTAAGTGGATCCACTAGTCTATGCTAAAAGATTCTTAAGGAGTCATATAAAAGGTATGATCTTTTACTACCCATGATGACTACATGGTTTATGGAGACGTGAGTTATCTGAACTCAAACTCATCCCCATATCGGTGCTCAATACTACTCCCAAAATATACTTAGCTCATATGTTTGTAAAAACAAAACTCTTTCTTTGGTTTGAGATAATTACTCAAAAACTTAGCTATAAAGCTCTCTTGGAAATCTCTGTTTCCTTTCTTGCTCAAATGTGAAAAACATATGAACTCTTAGGAATACTTAGTTCCCATATAATCTTTGAAGAATAAACTTTACTCTTACTCTTTACTGAAAACTAGATCAAAAGCTATTTTGTAAATCAAGGTCTCCTTTCTTCTTTAAATGTGAAAACATTTACTCTTTGGGAATTCCCGATATACTCTTTTGAAGAAATGAACTTCAAACTTTACTCTTTACTCAACTCAAAACTCTTGTCTTAAAACAAAGTTAAAACATTTGTAAAAGTCTTTTGGAAAACTTTATGAACTTCTCTTAACTTGACTCTTGACTTCTCTTGACTGGACTTTTAACTTCTCTTGACTTGACTCTTAACTTTCCTTGGATTGAATTATAGATTCAAGGATTGTGATTTGTGATAAGAAAGATCTGATGATGTTTAGGAATGAAGTTAGATAGGTAAACATGAGAAATGATCAACAAATCACTGTCTGGAAACTAGTCTACGACTCGGAGATGCACTTAAATATTTGATCACATAATTTATTTTTGAAACAGAGAAGTTCGCGACCTCTCTGCGACGCGGAGAGAAAATTTTCACATATAAGGAACAGGTCCGCGATGCGATCCTGCTACCTGTTCCTTTTCTAGTTTTTCTTTCTCATTTTCTGACCCCAATTCTCCTAATTTTGATTCTTTTTGTCAATCCCTCTTTAGATTCAAATACCCAGTATATGTACACAAGATTATGACTCAAACAACTCAAGGAAACAACATTATAACCTCAAGGAACTCCTTAATCTCAACTTAACTCAAGAACGAAGGCCAATTTCAAGAACACCATTCAAGATTTGTCAACTTTCAACTTTCTAGAACGAACTTCACTGAAATAAATATGATTGGCAGGTGGGTGAATGAACCCAACGCTATGAAAGACTCACATACCTCTTTACGGATCAACCCTTGTCGAAATCCACAAGCTAAATCTTCAAGAATGACGAACTTTGTTCTTTCTCCTTTTTTCTCCGGTTGCGTTCTTTCTCTAAAAACCCTAGCGTAAATTTCCAATTGTCTAAACTGAACCAATTCAATTTAGACCCCAATTTAATTGCTAAAAACGAATCAACTTAATTGGGTATGAAAAAGACCATATTGCCCTTCAATAATCCGGATTAGACTTTCCCTATGCGAACAACCCAACTTCAAATGGGAATATCTCACTTTTACGAACTCAAAATTGCTTAAACTTGGTGGCGTTGGAAATATTATTCCAAGATTTTTCCTACGATATTTGAAAACACACCTAACTCATCCTGCGCTAGGAGTTATGGTCTTTTGAATTTGACCAAAAACTCAACTTAACACACTTAATAAAATTTTCCAGATTTTTATATTCTTTCAAAAAATGACTATTTCCAAATTTTAACTTCTATTTAGTTCTTCCAAATAGCGAGATGTTACACTTACTATCCATTACTCGCCCCTTGAACTCTTTACCCTTCCACCATATCCAACAAGTCCAACATGTATAAGTCAATTCAACAATATACTCACAAGCGCATATCGAGCAATTACAACATCAACAATATTTACGAACAACGAACACATTTCTCAAGTCACACAATTATGCCACATCATTGGTCCTCTAATGGAACCCAAACCCAAACAACTAGTTATGCCGGAACGTGGCAACCGATCCCATAGTTATGCCGGAACGTGGCAACCGATCCATTAGTTATGTCGGTATATGGCAACTGATCTAAGTTAGTTATACCAGAACGTGGCAACCGATCCCAGTTAGTTATGCAGAAACTTCACAACTGATCCAATCCAACACACCACAATCACAATCATAATTATATCCCCAAGGTCATATATTTAATTCATGAATTCATGGAAATCATAATTCATTCACCTTATTTACAACAAGTGTGATAAAAAATACAACATTCCTATACATACAAGAACCATAATGAAGCAAGAACAACATACATCACACAATCATAAAATCACCACCTTCATAATGAACTATTCACCAACTCATATCATATAATCATTAATTCGACCATACCTAACCCTAGTTCATCATTTAAGGCTTCTTTCTAGGGTTTGATCACAATTCATCATAAAACCTCAATTTAATCACTCCAATTTATGATCTAGCATACATTCATAATTCTAGTTCCATTTATGATTTCCTATTGAAAGAATTCTATCCAAGATAGCAATTCTAGAAACCCTAGCAAGTCATCAATTTCTCTTCTCAAGGTGTGAACCCAATTACTTCGATTTCTAGAAATTACCCATGGAATTCACTTGGTGCACGAGGGTCTACTCATAAACCCTACCATTGATTTACATATATTACGTAGTAAGCACAGATTTATAATTACTCAATTCATAAAACCTAGCCTACTTGGGGGCCAAGAAATTGCATGGAGTCTTTGACTTTGATTCTTGTTTTCCGGGCTTCGTGACAGTGATCCTGACCAAAAATCTGCAATCCATCGACATCTTCATGCTAGAAAGTTGTTGGAATGATCTTTGCAACGCCGCTGAGTTTGCGCGATTCTGAGTTTGTATGAGTAAGTTATGCCATTTGGAAGTTGGGTTGTTGGATTAAGGAAAATCTAATCCGGATTTTTGAAGGGTAATTTAGTCTTTTTCTTACCTAATTATTCTAATTCCTTTTTAGGAGATTAATTGGGGTAAATCCAGATTTTGGCCAGTTTAGAAAAGTTAGAGTTCACGCTAGGGATTAGAGAAAAGAGAAAAGAGGAGAAAGGAGAACAGGAAGCAAGATTCATCCAGATTGTCGAGTTTAGCGTGTGGAATTTGTCGGGGCTGATCCATACAAGTTATGTGAGATCACATAGCATTGGGTTAGTTCGCCCACGCACCAAACGTGATTCAATTCAGTGAATTTAAATCTTTGAAAGTTTAGAAATTGGGTTCTTAATGAACATTGTTGTAAGTTTCATTGAATTTCTTGTGGGTGGTGTTGTTGGAGTTTCTTGCAATTTGATTCATGTTTTCGGGTGTAATTTTGAGTTGAATCTGGTATATATTGAAGATTTAATCGAATCTAAGTGTTTGGGCAAAGTCCTAAGTTGATTGGGAGGGTTTAGAGTTGAAAAATGAAGTAGAAAAGTCAGGAAACACTTGGGGAGGGCCCTGGCGCGTTATGCCTCTCAGAGCCGCAAAAAGGGGGTCTGTGAATGTTGGTCTCTGGGGCGCTGCGCCAGCCAGAGTGCCCGAACTTGTTCCCTGAATCTCAAGGGCTGGCTCCCTGCCCCTCTCAGAGCGTCAGGGACGCCAATTCTTCCCATTCTTCCCCCATCCTTTCGTACTTGTTCCTTAGCAATGTACCTATGTTTTCGAGTTGATTCCAACACTCTAAGGTACATCTAAACATCATGGAATCATCCATCAACATGTGATCATGAACCTTTAATCCATAATCCAATTCAAGGAAAGTTATGATCAAAGTCAAGAGAAGTTAAGAGTCAAGTCAAGAAGTTATGAAGCAAGTCAAAGCAAAGTTTTTTTAAAGTTTTCAAAAGTCTTTAACAAACGTTTTAACTTTATTTTAAGACTTTAGTTTCAAGTTTAGCAAAGATTAAAGAGTTGAGTTCAATTCTCAAAAAGCTATAAGGTAACTAAGTATTCCCTAAGAGTTTATAAATGTTTTCACATTTGAGCAAGAAAAGGGATAATCGATTCCAAGAGAGCTTTTAACAAACTAAGTTTCTTTTACTATTTCACAAAACGTTTCACATATTGCATGTGTTTCATTGCTTTATTTTGAGTTAAGTATCCTTGAGTTGAGAAGAGCCAAGGTAAGTGTTTCTTTAAGAATCTTTTCAATCCTATGTATTGTGTAGCATTCCAACTAGCATACTCGTACATTCAATGTACTGATACCAGTTGGCCTGCATCGTCTTCTTATGCAGACACAAGTAACCATGATCATCATCCAATGCCTCGTTGATTATGTTCAGCACTTCGAGTCAGTTGGTGAGCCTCCTTGCATTCTGGAGGACTCTTTTATCATTTGCTTTCTAGTTATTCATTTGTTAGGATGATCGAAAGTCCTATCCCGACATCCCTCTTTGTTTTAGTTGCTTCATAGACTGATAGTATTAGTGTTTTAGTCTTATTCATTTCAGTTGTATACGTTTAAGACTTGAGTTGCCATTTTTGTCTAAGTTATTATCTTTTAAGTTATCGTATGAGCAATATCTCTGGTGTTTAAGTCTTCCGCTGAGTAAGTAAGCCAGACCAAGGGTTCCCTTAGGGCCAGAAATGGTTCTCGAGTGCCAGCCACATACGGGGTGTACACTCTTGGCTTGACAAACTTGGTATCATAGCCCAGAGTTCAAGAGTCCTAGGGAATCTATAAAGCTGTGTCTGTAAAGTCCTAGTTATTAGTGTGAAGCGCGCCACATCTATAATTAGGAGGCTGCAACATTTAGAAATTCCTTCACTTCTCTCATACTCACTTCGTGCACTAGAGTGTATCTCTATAAAAGTCTATTTCTAACTCCTGCTTACGCGTGTTCGATTTTGAGCTGGCCTATGGTCGAGAGTGCCTTTATGAGGCGTTTCTTTCCTCGTGAGATAATAGAATCAAAGAGATTGTTGCTGACTTGAGGAGCAGGATGAGTTTATTTGTAGTTGGGTTGACTCGTCTGTCAAGTAAGGAAAGTAAGGCAGCCATGCTAATAGGTGACATGGACATACCAAGGCTGATGATCCATGTGCAACAAGTTGAAGAGGACAAGCTGAAGGATAGAGAAAAGTTTAAGAATAAAAGGGCTGAGACATTAGGGAATGAATCCGGGAAGCAAAAGAGTAATGCAAACCGGTCTTCTTTCCAACATAAGTAAAAAGGACCTGCTCCATCATCTGCTAGTGCATCTGCACCAAGGAACAAATGTGAGTACAATAGTGAAAATTCTCAGAACTTCAGGGCTAGACCTGTGTATTCGCAAGGTAGTAAGGCACAAGGGGGTACTAAGACTCCTGCATGTGCTAAGTGTGGTAGGAGCCACTCAAGGGTGTGTCGTGACGGCTCTACTAGTTGCATCAAGTGTGGCCAGAACAGTCATTTTATGAGAGAGTGTCCTAAGAGCAGACAGAGTAATGGTAATGGGGCAATAGAGCCTAGTCTTCTTCATATTCTCCACCAGATAGAGCTGTATCTATATGAGCTACTTCAAGGGCAGGCGGAGAAGGAAACTGTTTATTCTATCACTAGTCATCAAGAGTAAGAGAACTCTCCAGATGTTGTCACTGGTATGATTAAAGTGTTTACTCTTGATGTTTATGCTTTACAAGATCCACGAGCAAGTTTATCTTTTGTAACCCTTTATGTTGCAAATAAGTTTGATGTTCTTCCTGAGAAACTTTGTGAACCATTTTGTGTTTCTACACCTGTTGGGGAGTCTATTCTAGATGAGCGAGTTTATCATGATTGTTTTATTTCCATCAATCACAAAGACACCATTGCTGATTTAACTGAGTTAGACATGGTATATTTTGACGTCATTCTAGGTATGGATTGGCTTCGTGCCTGTTATGTATCAATAGATTGTAGAACTCGAGTTGTCAAGTTTCAAATTCTAAATGAGCCAGTCTTAGAGTGGAAAAGTAGTTCAACAGTGCCTAAGGATCGTTTCATTTCGTACCTTAAGGAAGGAAAGTTAGTTTCCAATGGGTGTGTCTATCACTTAGTTCGAGTTAATGACTCTAGTGTTGAGATACCTCATATTCAGTCAGTTCCTATAGTAAAAGAGTTTCAAGAAGTCCTCCCTGGTGATCTACCCGTAGTCCCTCCTGAGAGAGATAGACTTCGGTATAGATGTTCTTCAAGATACTCGTCCTATATCTATTCCACCATATAGAATGGCATTAGCAGAGTTGAAAGATCTTAAAGAGTAACTGAAAGATCTTTTAGAGAAAGGGTTTATTCGACCAAGTGTCTCACCTTGGGGCACTCCGGTCTTATTTGTGAGAAAGAAAGATGGTTCTCTTAGGATGTGTATAGACTATCGCTAAATTGAACAAGGTTACCATCAAGAACAAGTATCCTCTTTCGAGAATTGATGATTTTTTCGATCAACTTCAGGGTGTTTTTTTTTCTAAGATAGACCTCATATCTGGCTATAATCAATTTAAAGTAAGGAAGTGTGATATTCCCAAGACAGTATTCAGGACCCGTTATGGTCATTATGAGTTTCTGGTTATGTCGTTCGGTTTGACTAATGCATCTGCAGCGTTTACGGACCTTATGAATAGAGTATTCAAACCTTATTTAGATATGTTTGTTATCGTCTTCATTGATGACATACTAGGACATTGGGATAAGTTCTTACTTTTGTGTGAATTCTCCTATAATAATAGTTATCACTCCAGCATTGATATAGAACCATTTGAGGCATTATATGGGAGGGGATATAGATCACCCATAGGATGGTTTGAGGCTGGCGATGTGAGTCCTTTAGGGGTTGATTTAGTGAAGGATGCTCAAGATAAGGTGAGCAGTATTCAAGCTAAGCTTCTAGCAGCCCAGAGTAGACAAAAGAAGTATGCGGATCATAAGGTAAGAGACATGGCATTTCAATCTGGTAAAAAATGTTCTTCGTAAGGTATCACCCATGAAAGGGGTGATGAGATTTGGTAAGAAAGGTAAGCTAAGTCCTAGATACATCTGTCCATTTGAGATTCTTGAATGTGTGGGACCAGTAGCGTACATATTGGCCTTACCTCCTAATTTATCGAGTGTTCATCCGGTATTTCATGTATCCATGTTGAAGAGGTATCATGGTGACGGGGATTGTATCATTAAGTGGGACTCAATTGTGTTAGACAAGGACCTCCAATATGAGGAGGAATCAATTGCAATTCCTGATCGTGATGTGCGTAAGTTGAGGACCAAAGAGATTAAGTTCGTGAAGTTTCAATGGAAGCATCGTCTAGTTGAGGAAATTACTTGGGAAATCGAGTGGGACATACGAGACAAGAATCCCTAATTGTTCATCGATTTAGGTACTACTTCATTCTTTCTTTAGCATATTTTTTTTGAAGTTTGTCACTCGGGGACGAGTGATGGGTAAATTGGTATCTATTGTAACGTCTGACTTTCGTCCTTATAGAAAAACCAACAGGAGAAGATTTGGAGCCGAAAAACTTTTTCGTAGTATCTTGAAATTTCCCAACCTAGTCTAGATTTGGATGAAATTGGAGTCTTAATGGTGTAGGAAAATCTGGTAACAATCGGATGAAGTATTTGTGTTTTGATTTCATGAGGGGATAGATAACTCGTAAAGGAAACCGTACGACTTTACAGAATTAAATTTGGGCGAGTAGAACTCCCAAAATCGATCTTAGCGTAAATGGTATTTTCTGAGCGTCCTTGGTTAGAGGTGTGTTGTAAAATGGGAATCTTGGAATTCTTGAATTAGCTCTCTATCTCACGTAACCCCCATTGGCGGCGCTTTTTGCCGCTTTGGCGGGGTCGCTATGGTGGGGTGGTGGCCGTTGTGGCAGGCCTAACATGAATTAAAGTCGTTAATAAACCCCTAAATAATCTCATTATGCACTTTTCGACTTTTAGAGCTAAGGAACAAACCCCAGGTGATTCCTACTCATTTTTCACCATTCTTGAGGCTAAAGGTAATCTTTTCACTCCCCAAATCCATTTTTTGATTCGTAGAACGTAATAGAATGGGTTAATATTGATGGTGGAGGGTTTTGTTATAGATTCTATGGTGCAAAAAACCCTAATTTTAATAGTTGGGATCATGAGTTTGATATAGGGTTCATAAAATTGTTATAGTTTCAGGTAATTAGCAATTGTTTGTTGATTCCCGTATGGTATTGATTGTTTGTAGATCAAGAACAAGTAGAACGAATCCGGAAAGGGAAGGATCAAGTTTCTTAGGGTTTCAAGCTTGTTTCGAGTTAGGTGATGGTTGTGATTCTATGATTGTGTGATGTATGCTTGTTCTTGCTTGATTATGATACTTGTATATGTATGAATGTTGCAATATTGATCACACTTGTTGTAAATGAGATAGATGAATTATCATTGCCATGAAATCATAACTTAAATGTATGATCTTGATGATATACTTGTAAATGTGATTGTGGTGTGTGAATGGGATCGGTTGCCACGTTCCGACATAACTAACTTGGATCGGTTGCCACGTTTCAGCATGCTAATTGTTTAGGTTTGGATTCCATCAGAGGACCAATGATGTGATATAAAATGTGAAACTGATCGTTGTTCGTAAATGTTGATAATATTGTATATGTTAATATATATGCATGTGATTATATTGGTGTCTTGACTTGTTTATGTTGCACTAGTGCGATAGCCGCGTGATCCTACCAGTACACTGTGGGTGTTTACTGATAGTGCACTTGCTCTTATTTTTGTTGAATACATGGCATCTTTAAGCGGCTACTGACAGACCTCGCTTAGGAGATCAATGATCGTTTGAATTCAAGGGTGAGCCAATTCTTCCGGGCTGCCATGGGATTCTATTTCGTCTATGTCCACCATTTCCGGACATAGACAATTGTTTTAGTTAGTTGATTAGTTCATTAGTACGGGGTTGTATCCCTTCTTGTCTAGACTTTGTTCATTGTCGGATGTTTTGGTACATTGACTTTCAGGTTCTAGGTTATTTCTTCCGCATTTGTTTAGTTATTGTTAGACTTTTGTTAGAGTTTATGGGAACTCTATTTTTCTTTGCTTAGTATTTGACTTAAATGCCTAAGTTATTGCTTTAGTTGCTTGGTTTGGGTTGTAGTAGTGGTTCTCCCACCGAAGTGTTAGTGTGGGTGCCAATCAAGATGGTTTGGATTGTGACACTATCTCTCTTTCTATTCAAGTATTTCATGACAAATATCAGTCCCAAACAAGGCAAATAGCACTAATTTCAAATTTCATAGTACCTTTCCACCGAGATAAAACCATTAAATCACACTCAAAGTCAACTTCACGCCACTTTCACATACCATGCTTTAGCTACCATTCTAAACCATCACATACCTCATGCCAACACTTAGGGAGGCAAATTCTTGGTCACTCAAATTACTTTGTATACTATAAGCTCATCACTTCTATTCACCATCAAATGTCTATGTAACACATCATAACATTCTTAAGTCATCTATCATAACTTGAGCAATCTAAACCCACATAAAACTCTAATTTTCCATATCCCACTATTTGTCACCCAAATCAAAACTCAATCTTTATAATAGTCGATGATAACTCCTACTAAGTCTGTACCGAACTAGTTCACATCTCACAGTCCTCTCTAAACTAATAGGCAAAAATCAATACAACATTCAACTACACCCCAAGGGTTTATACGAGAGGTCTTATTGCTTCAGTTTTCTCAAATTCTTCCCATGGTGCAAAATTCTGAATATCTCGATCCTTTAACATATCAGACTCTTGTTTCTCTAGCTCGCTTACCAATCTCATCCTTTTACAAAAAAACCCATGACGTTTTACTTCACATTGTAAATCAAAACTCTTAGGGAAACCCTTCCTTAGATCCTTTCACAATCAAAAGTAACAAATTTTATGGTCCAAAACATGCATAAGTTCTTTATCATGCTCAATACGATGCAATCAATCATTTCTTATCTTACCAATCCATATCTTGACAAAACATATCACCATAAATGTAGACCGTATAATAAAACAAAATTTAAATTGTAAATTTAAATGTGTAACTCAATACTCTTATCTATCAACATTAGCTCATACCTAGAAGATTTTTAGGAATTCAAGTATCTAGTTTATCATTGATCACCTCTCTGTCGATCTTACCATATCCTTCCTTAAAAATCCAATTGTACTCATAACCAAACTCAAAATCACAAAAAAACTTATCATCACACTTGAGCTGGACGTCTGTACACTTCATTGTCAAGTCTTGTCCACTAATTTTTAACCAATCAGATAAACACGTGACACTATTATCATAACCAGAGCAAAACAGATGAAACCACGCGTCTCTGAACCCAATTCTCAACCCCTCTAGAGACACATCTTTAGCCTTTTTAATGAGAGAAAATATTCTTACTCTCACCTCTTTCTAAAGGCTACACTACATCTCATTAATTTTATTTTATTTTTCATTTTGATTCTAATTCCTTTAAATTCTATTCGAACGGTGTCCCAACATCTCCTAAAACTTTCCATACATTCATGTTACTCACTATATAGTAAATTTTTTTTACAATCTTAGATACTCGCAAGTCATTATTACTATATAAAATTCATTTAACCAACAATCTTTATTATATAGTTGCATCCCAATCAGAAACCATCACGAACTCTTATTACCATCATGTTCAGTTAGCTCTTTCCTTCACCATGAACTCAACTTTTTCATCAACATCACACCTCAAACTCAGTTAGACCAATCAAATTCAAGGAACTAACCTAATTTTATACACACTTTCTTACTAAAATCTTCAATTGCCTTCACCCAAGTATACTCATTGGACTTACTTTATCCCTAAGCTTGTCATTCCGATATCAATCTACTCCTTTGGAGTTTAAGGTAAAATCACCGGTCCTCCCTTAGATTCCCCAAGATACACTTCACAACCTAAATGTATTAATACTATACAAAAGATCCACCACTAAATTTTTTCTTAAAAACTAAAGCTTAACCCAAGCATCCGTAGTACCAAACTAGTTGGTTTCCCAAATATGAATGCAACGTTAAATCTATTTATACAGGAATGTGGTACAACTGAAAACTCTTCAAGTAGTTAGTATTTGCACTTGCAAATCGATATATTTATTTTCATAAACCACTAGTACCATAGCATGAGAGTTCGATAGAACCATAACTAGAAAACATCATACTTATGGAAAAGATCATACCCAAATAGCCCACACACTTCTACCCATTCAATAAGTGCAAAACATTATCAAATTTGTTCTGTCTCTAGCCCAAGTGATTTGCGTTCTTCGTCAGATCAAGTCGATAACAAAGTAACACATTTCATAACTCTAATCAAGTAAGAATCGCTAATGTTGTAGTATTCGTATCATGACATTTTTTTTATACACTCAATCTATGAAATCGTAGTAGAGATTCAGACCTTAATTGGTGCAAGATAATTTCATCATTCAGTACACAACCTCTACATGTTATGACAACTTCATTAACTTTATTTCCTAAAGTAATGATGTTCATTTTCTAGCTGTCCCTTAAGAAACTTCTTGCATGTCAAATATCTAGATAAAGTACAAAATTTGACCTCATAGGCTGCAACACATATCTTTCGTTTCTCTATATTCAGGAACTCATCTCTCTTCCTATTTCTCAAAGTCAGGGATACATACCTTTCGATGAAGAAGCTAGAAAATGTTGTCCAAGTCATATTATAGTGCCTTAACTGTCGACACACACTCAACATGAGACCGCCACCATATTTTGGCATCTTCCTGAAACTGGTATGTCACAACTCAACACTAAACCTCTCCATTATATTCATCTTATGAAACAACTCATGACAATCAACAAGGAAATCATAAACATCTTCATATCCAATAGCCATGAAGAATGGGGGTTTCAACTTTAAGAGCTTAATAAAAAGATAATGTTGGTCAGTAGTAATTACAGGCCATGTGGTCTATCGGAGAAATATTCTTATTTGAAATGACACGTCCTCTCTTTCTCGCGTTGGTGTTTCCACTTCTAGTACTCTAGTACTAACCATATGCGAAATAGAGTGAAGAAATTCAGATAGCAATTTGTATCACCTAGATACCAATTAGATTCATGTAATAGTACGAAAGAAAGAAAGAGAAGAGTTTTCCTTGAGTCCTATAGCCTCTCGAAGAAAAGTAAAGGCGTCTCCGTACCGTTCCGCAAGACTCTGCTAGACTTATCCTTGTGTGATGAGATCACCAAACCTAATGCTCTGATACCAAGTTTGTCACGACCCAAACCAAGTCATGAGTGACACCCACACTTAACCTCCTAGGTGGGCGAACCAATGAATTCAACCCCAACTTATATTTAACATTCAACTTAAAAAATACTAACCATAATGCGAAGCTTAAATCTTATTAGTGTAAGAACACGAATCCATTAAAGTCTACTATATGTCATTCCCAAAACGTGATAGTCATCACATCAAGGACATCTAATCTTCAAATACTAAGTCTAAGAGTATTAAAGACGCTAAAATAAATGAATAAAATAGTTTATGTCCGAAAACTAAGGACATCAAGCCATGACCAAGAGAATCCAACAAGAGCTTGAATGAATAGCTTCCCCTGGGACGTAATATGCTGGAGACTGGCTAGAGCTTAGGGCAAGTCGAAGTCTTTGGTACACTCGATGTACTCCACAAAATAAAAATAAAGAAAAAGACAAGTAGGGCTTAGTACAGGGCAACACGTACTGAGTAGATATCATCGGCGGACTCAAAATAGTAACTAATATTCATAAAGTAATAGTATAAAATCAACTATAGCACTTAGCAGATGAAAACAACAATCAATATGAACAAGTGACAACGGAAGCAAGTACGTAATCAATCACAATATCAACCACACACATGAGGATTCATGCCTCCATACCACACGCTCGTTTGGGAAATGGGTTCTTTGAGATTGAGTACATTTAGTTAATTCAATATGTTTTCCTCTTTAATGTTACCGTGTCAGAACCTGACACCCTAATACCATAATATCGTGTCGGAACATGACACCTCGATCCAATGATACCGTGACGGAACATGACACCCCGATCCAATAATATCGTGTCATAACGTGACACCTCAATCCAATAATATCGTTAATTTATCATTTATTATTATCATTTTTCACTGCACTAACAATATTTCATTCAGCCTTCTTTATTCAAGGCATCACTTTGATAAAGAAGGTTCGAGATTATAAATTTCACGGTCTCAAGATTTCAAACCAATCACAAAGCACATAACCGCACAATCAAGTACATAGAGAACTTTACAATATCACTCAATACATATCAATCACTATTAAGAGTTTATCTATCATCAATCACTATTAAGAGTCTATCTATCAAATAGAATAAACCATAACCTACCTCCATCGAAGAACCGAATTCAAGCAAGCTACTTCTCCAATACTTTTCCTTTCCTCAATGCCTCCGAACACTTCCAATCTATCAAGTATATATGCATAATTTGTAAGTTAACGAGTCTATAAACACTCATAGTATTCTATGTCTTGCCTAGACCCAAAAACTCACTTAATTCTATAATCAATTTCCTAAAGTTCAACCTTAAGGGTAAGTCTTAATTCCTCCAATTAGCATAACTTTAATGGAATTTAAATAATTCGATACACCTAATATTTAATTACCTATACCAATTTATCAACAATTGAAACATAATGTGGTAACTTCACGAATAATAC
>JAJONQ010023589.1:0-36275 GCA_036250385.1 Solanum microdontum
TGATGAAGATTGGAATGGAGAATTGAAGCTTGAGATTGAGTCTTGAATCCGGAATTAGAACTTGAGATGTTTGAATTTGGTTGAAGATCTTGGTGAAATTTTGAAGAGGGCTTAGAGAGTGTTTTTGAGTGATTTGAAGCTAGAAAGAAATATAACTAAGTATGGGACATAACCTCTTTTTATAAATGAAAAACGTCCCAGCCCGCTACAGTAACATAGCTCACTGGAAATTGCAATTCTACCCGGACAGGTTTTACGAAAATGGTCATAACTCTTTCATCCTAACTCCGAATGAGGTGAAACCAATTGTATTAGAAAGCTAACTCGAAGGGCTTTAATTTAATATGTAGTGGCCCTTCCAGTTCCTTGTGTGCTAAGAGATATGCCCCTTTAAAGTTGATCCTGAAAATCGCATTTTTTACGATTTTCGAATTTTTGATACGGTTGCTCTAAAATTCGGGTTAGACCCATTTCCCACTCAATTTGACCCCCTGAATAAGAATATGAAGTCAAATTTCCGAAATCATGCACGGATTTTGAGATATATGTAAATTACAATTCTAGGTGTTTCCGAAGCACATTTTCGGACATTTTTGGGGTCGTTTCACTCTAATTGATTTTCGAGGAAATAAAATGCACACTTAGTTAAAATTCTATTTTTAGTAATCGATTTTTCCAAAATACTTATTCAAAGTAATAAATACATAAATCCATTTATTATAAGTATATGAAGATATATATATTTTATAGGAAAATGACCAAATTTACTTGAAAATGGTCTCGAAAGATTCGTAAATAATTATTTCAAATTGTTTGAAATCAAAGAAGCTTGAATATTAACTAAATGTGGGGGGCCAAAATTGGTTGTCAACACTGTTGACATAGCTGGATCTGCTGGCCAAGGAATTGGAAGTACCGAAAAACGAAAGGCCGGTACATTTCCCCTCACAAAAGTATCAAGCCCAAGGAAGATGAGGGTGGACATATAGGAGAGATACTCTCACCATTCTCCACAAAGTCGAAGAACACGACAAAGTGTCACTGCTGAATCAGATGACTGCTTCCTATTCCATATATGTTCAGCTGCTGGAGACCTAAATGGGTCATGTGTTGTCTCGTCTCTACCCCAGAAATCAATATTGAGTGGAGAAGTCGTGCCATGATGTTAACTAAGATGCTTCTTGGGAGGCAAACCAAGTCATTATCATTTTCTTTTTGTTTGAGAAATAATTGTGTGTTGATTGTGCAAGTTAAAGTGTAGGATGTGTTTGAAAAGTGCAGATTGGCGAACTAAATGTCCAGTCGGTGACTCACCGAAGAGGTCGGCGAGCCCAACTTGGACTGTCGTTCGACTCAAGGAATTTTGAAATTGGAGTTTGTAAAACTCGACAAGCTCAGGAGAAGATTGGCGAATTGCCGACCAGGTCGGCGATCTCGATTTTGTCCATCATTTGGACCCCCACATTAACTGGAGGTCCTGTAAAACTCAGTGATGTAAGTACCCGCTCAGAGTGTCACCGAGCAAAACTTATGTCACCGAATGGGCGAGAACTGGACGGTTTTAAAGGCCAAAAGTTCAAAAGTTCAAAATCATTCACATTCCCTCACTTTTCAACTTTCCAAACTCACACCCGCATTATATTTTACCATAATTTTGTTTTATTATCACTTTCTAGTCATCATTTGTGTGTTCGGAGAGTTAGATTCTTTGCCACCTAGCTTTTCAACTTGTTTTTTCGGCTTCTAAGGTGGGTTTTCCAAACCTCAAATTTATATTTAGATATTTTTACTCTTTCGAAAATGAGTTTATCTTAGTGAAGTGTGCTGGGCCTCTCTGAATCGTAATTGCGTATGTGTGTGCCTGTTTTAATTTAAATATCATCCCTATAATGCCTTTATTGTTAAATTCTTGAGTATTTTGTACCTTAAAATTGATTAAAATTCTGGGGTGTTGCTTAAATGTTGTTGGGTCTAGTCGGATGAAGTCTAAGTAACCCACATTTGTGCCAAATGATGTAATTTTCCCGATGATAGAGCGGTTGACGTCATTCTTGGCAAAAGTCATCAAATGGCCAAATTTGGCCAAACCGAGAGAAATCTGAGTATCCTGGGGGCATAGGTGTAATGGATCAAAGTTTAATTGAAAAGGTGCATGTTTTGATTTTGTTTTCGAGGGCTGCAGGGTTGTATTTGGAAGTTGGGGTTGGAAGTAGGCACGTTGGGCCATTGGCGAGCTGAGTCGAGCTCGCCGAACTACTCGATGGTTCGTCGAATCCCACTTATCTCCTTTAATTTCATTCCAAATATTGAGTTTGGGTTCTATAACTTTAGGCGAGATGCCTGAGTTTGCCGAGTGCACTCGGTGACTCACCGAAAGTCCTTCTTGATCGCCCTTTCTGCGCCCCTAACCCCTAAAATGCAATGTAACTTTTGGTAGGTAAGTCCTTGCACGCCGAATGCTGTCGACGATTCATTGAAAGTCTCTTACCATCGCCGACAGGCCAATTTTTCTAGAAAATTGTGAGCTTATACTATCAGCGAGCCCGATCGGGCTCGCCAAAGAGATTCAGCTACTCACCGATTGGTTCGACGAGTCTGTCTATAACTGTTTTTCTGTGTATTTGCTTGAACTATTCCTAATTTCTTTTAATGTTTTTGCAGATATGGCTAGAACCAACCTAGACATGCCGCCCTGTAAAAGAGTACGGGGTATTGTTATAAATGAAGGAGGATCCAACCCTCATAAAAAGGGAAGAACAGAGTCTCCAAAAGGAGGAAAGGGTAAATGCAAGAGGCCAACAGCTGAGGTCCCGGAGCACAACTCCGGCAGCGAGGGAGAAGCCTTTCACTCCTAAGTTGTATTATCTGAGCTAGAGGATGACCAACCATTACAGTCCCGAAGAGTGGAGATCCGTGCTAGGTCTCACCCTGACTCCTCGAGAGCCCCAACAACCTCCTCTCCAGCAAATACAGTGCCAACTCCGGCACCACCTGTAGCTCCAGTACCATCAGTGGTCCCTTCTCCCAGGATACTCAACAGACTATAAGTCGATGGGTTGCAGACTATTTTTGAAGAGAAGCTACTTTCTACAGAGGGCCTAAAGGGCAAATACTTCGGGGTGAGGGAGACACTCCAGTACCATCGTTTTGAGTAGTTTACCAAGCCCCAGAGCCCATACATCCCTACATGGGTTTAGGATTTTTACTCGGCATATGGTGACCTGGTTCCTAAAGGCAAGAAAAAGGCTAGAATTTTCAAACCGATGGGGTCCATCATGGTACGGGGACAGTAGTGCACTATAGTCGTGATCACATCAACGCGGTTCTAGATAGAAGATCATATTTTGCCTATCCCAATCTGGCTACCACTACGACACCCTTAGATAAGCTCAAGGGATGGCTAGCTCCCCTCATATCTGACACCACCCCGAGATGGATTGAGGCAGGAGTCTCGATCGAGAAGAAGGAATCGAGTGTAGCTGCACAATATTGGTTTTGATTCATTAGCAGATCCATTATGCCATCCCAGAATGAGTCCATATTCTGCCATCCTAAGGTGGCCTGCCTCGGGTCGATTATGTTGAAAAGGAGCATTGACATGGGACTTATCATAGAGTAAGAGATGGCCATGAGGGTCAAACAACATCAGACGTCCCTGCATTTCTCAGTCTTGATCAAAGAGTTGTGCCGGCGTGCTGGAGTTCGTCGGGATGCTACGAGAGATATTGTGTCACTCCTTCATCTTCCACTGATATTCAGCATATAGAGGTCGAGTACACTTGGGAGGATGCAAATAGGAGGAGAGCATCTCCGGTGGACACATCCCCGAAGATTGACATAGAGACCATTCCTGCGGAGGCATCTTTTCCGACTCCGGCCTCCGGGCCTTCAGGTACATCTTCTCCCACTTTCGCCTCCCAAGCTACCGGTACTTTTACTGTAGCCCAGCCGAACAGGATTACTCAGGCTATGATCCTGAAGATGGTGTACCTGGCCCATTTGGCTGATGTACGGGCTACCCGACTAGAGGCTGCAGTCCCATGGATGATTGAGAGTGTCATCCTTGCTGCACTGACCCCCCTCCAGACTTCTATTGATGAGTTGACTGCAAGAGTCACAGCTTGTGAGAGTGGACATGGGGAGTCTTCTGAAGTGACGGCTTTGAAAGCTGAGGTCACAGATTTGAGGAAGGACGTGGACTACTTGAAGTCCACAGACTTCACTTCCCTATTGGAGGCAACTAATGATGTTGATGCCTCGACGACTTCTGAGATTCCTCCAGCCACCAACGGAGATATACATCAAGATGATATGGCAGCTGATGAGTCGGAGGCAGAGACCGATGAGGAGCAGATAGATTTGTGAGATGCTGAGGTTTATGATGATCTGGCTGACCTTGTGGATGCGATGTTAGAGACTGTGTGCCAGACTTCTTTGAGAGATACCACCATGGGTGGGTCTAGTGGAGCCGGTACTTCTGAGGTGACTCCAGGCACTGATGCCCAAGATCAGAGATTGCATCGGGCTTTGATTCCCCGATAGATGGAGAGACTGTGTAGACATGACTTTTCTTTACCTCCCTCTCTGTCCCTTTTTATTAACTTTTGGATATTTTTCTTGGAATCGAGGACAAATTAATTTTTTTTGTGGTGGGGTGAGGTATTTCCATACCTACCTCTTGTGAATAGTACTTTTTTCTATATATTGGGTTTTGTGCTTCATATTATGTTTTGACACTGTTTTGTGGATGATTGAGCTTGTGGCTCTTTCTTTTGAATGTAAATGGTTTTTGACCCTTTTTGAAATATTTTGCCACCTTTTAAGTGTGTTTGAATTTGGCTGTTCTCTTGCAAATTTGAGTATCGATCTTGATCAATACCGATGACTTGAATAGTGCTCATAATCAAACAAAAATGAATGTGCGGTTACGATGAGGCCAAAAGAGCTTGCATAGACAATATATGAACTTTTTGCATCTCGTTGTGACTAGCCGATTACCGAATTGAGTCTCTTGTGATGAACATCTCACACTAGCGAAAGTGTGGAGTCTTGTTTGACATTGGTGTCAATGCCTTGTGTGATGAGCTTACCGTGAACCATGTGTGATGACACCTAGAATTTACCCCGTTGGTCCGATTAACTAAGTGATGCAAGATCTTGAAATGATCTTAGACAACACTTTTAAAGATTATACCTCTTTTGTGACCTACCTTGTGAGTGTGTGAACTTCGCTTGAACACCTTTTGAGCATTAGCCTTTCCTTGGAAGAAACTTGATGAAATTGTGACCTTTCTTTATTCCTTCACCCTTAATCCTCATGGAATGTGGTTTGTTTGAATAGCCAACTTAGGCCAAAAGCCTAAGTTGGGGGTGTGGTGAAAAGAGAAGGTAAATCAAAAAATATGAAGAAATTCTCCCTCTACCCATGGTTTTGAAAAAGATGGAACCCCTCCATACAAAAAAAAAACAGAAAAAGAAAAAGTGGTGATATGAAGTTGCAAAAGAAAATGGGTTGTCTAAAGTTTCATGGAAAGTGAATAACGGGGTGAATTTTGAGCATGAATGAGAATGATGAAGAAAAGAAAAGAAAGTGTTGGTCATACCACATTTCATGAGGATAGTATCCACTGAGCCTAAATGTCCATACCTTTACAGTCAGCCCCGTTACAAGCCTTTAAAAGACCTTTTTTTTTATCTTGAGTGAGCTGAAACAAGCGTTGATTGGAAAATAAGGGCAAATATATGGGTGAAGTCATGCATGTGTTCATCTTTGTGAGCGTGAGAGTTGTTTTTGATTTCAGAACTATAAATTGTTGAACCAGTGTATGAATATGGAATCATCCTTTGTGTGAGGTCATTTGAGTACCTTTGTTGAGCTTGAACTTGCATTTGAAGCAAGTATAGTGAGCTTGAGAATCTTTGATAATGGTGAGTCACAACTTGAACCATTGAGTGCACAATTGATCCTCGCATGAGTAAGTTGAGTCTTGTTGTGTGCATTCATGATTGAGTCTTGTGTAGCACTATTTGAGACATCATTTTTGAACTGCTGAACTGGAGTTTTACTTGAGGACAAGCAAAAGTTTAAGTTGGGGGTGTTGATGAGTCCACGATTTGGACTTATTTAGGGCTTTATTTGGATTGATTTAGTGTCCTCAAATGCTCATTTTGTGCCAATAACTGATGTAAAATCCTTGATTTCCAGGTATTTGGATTAAGGAACAGAGCATGGACACTAATTTGTAAAAAGGAACGAAGCGACCTGAAAGAACGAAGAAATGAAGGCCTGGTGATCGCCAAGTTCCTTTGGTGAGTCGCCTAATGGTCATTACCTCGCCTAAAGTTCCAGTGTGCCAAGCCCTAAAGGAGAAATTCAAGTCGGCGAGAGAAAAGAGCAGTCGGTGAGTCACCGAGTGGTTTTGTGATGCAGTGTTGGATCGCCCAAAGTTACAAAACTTGAGGATGCTGAAGGCCAAAGCAAAAAGGCGATGGAATTGACCAAAGGGCGGATCGACGAGCTGATCTACGAGCCCGACTTACTGCGCCGAATGGTGCTTCGCAACATATTTTTGGTGACTATAAATACGTTTTTGAACATTTAGTTTAGTATCATTATTCATCTTTCACATTGAACTCTGAGAATAGAGACTAAGTTTTCCTTAGCTATGAAGAATTGAAGTTTTCAAGTTTTGAGAAATTGGAAGTGGGACTTCCAGATTTTTCAATTTGGACCTTTGTAAAAACGAAATTAATCTTACCCAGTTAATGGAAACACAATTTGGTAATGATTTTTATCTTTTTATGATGTCTAGCTAAAACCTCAATTCTTGGGGTGTGATTAGGTGATTATGGGTTGATTTAGCTGATGAATATTGCTAATTGTTAGTTTAAATGTTGTTTAAAAGTGATTTTAATCATTAATTGTGGTTAAAATTAAAGGATTGTAGTTGCAAATGCAATTCTACCTTCGTGTTTTTGGCTTGCTCGAGATAGATGTTCTAAAACCAAGATTATTGATTGATGGTCTGTGGGTAATAGTTGTCATGGGTTCAGCTCGAGAGAGTGAATCCTAAACCCTTTTCCACACATTGAGCTCGAGCGAGTGAATGGACTAAAGCGTAGGCTGTTCTTAATTGCTTGCCTCTTGGTGTTCGAGAGAAACCAACTTGATTCGGGGTAAATTGTTCGAGAGAAAGTTTACCTCCTTTATAGTCTAGCCTATTCACTAATTTACAGCTATTTTCTAATAATTGCAGTTACCCATTTGTCTACATTAGCCTATAATCGAATCACATCCCAACAACCCGTCTCATTATTGTTATTTTTGTGTTGTTTGTTGCTGCTGTAGTTGATAATTACAATCAAAACCCCCTGTTATTTGACATTTCGTGTCACTCCCTGATTTGAAGTATGTTTTTATTCGACAATATCTATTCCTATGATTGACTTGAGCATATTCGTACTTTCCTATTGAATCTTAAACACGTACCATTGCCCGTAGGATTCGACCCCAACTCATTTAGTTGGATTATGTACTGACTAACGATTTTTGACGCTTAGAATAGGATGAAGTGTCTTTGATAACGTTATTCAATCAACCAAGAACAAGCGGAAAGAGTCCGAAAATGAAAGGACTAAGTTTCTTAGGGAATTCAAGATTTGTTCGAGGTAGGTGATGGTTGTGATTTCATGTTGTGTGGTATATGTTTGTTCTTGTTTCATTATGATACATGTATGTATGCTAATGTTGCATTATTGATCACACTAATCGTAAATGAGGATAGATGAATAATCGAATGCCATGAATCATGACTTGATTGTGTGATTATAAGAATGTACTTTGTGATTGTGATTGTGATTGTGGCTTGTTGAATGGATCGGGTTTTGCACTCCGATACACTAACTAGGATCGGATGCCACATACCAGCATAAACATTGGAAAAAGTGTCACGATCTGACATGCTAACTTGGAACGGGTACCACGTATCGGTACACTAATAGTTTGGGTTCCATGAGATGACCATTGACTTGATATAACTGTATATCTTGAGAATTGTAAAATTGTATGTTGTTCATAAATAATGTTGATATTGTATATGTTCGGTGTATGCATGTTATTATTATGTTGTAATGGCTTATGTGTGTTGCACTTAGTGGGATAACTGCATGATCCTTACCAGTACATTATGGTTGATACTGCACTTGCTCTTTCTTTTTGAGTACAAGGTATCTTCAAGTGGCTACTGACATACCTTGTTTACAAGATCAGTGATCGTCATCGAATTTAAGGGTGAGCCAGTTCTTCTGGGCTGCCATGAGTTCTCTTTTCGTTTATGTCCCCATTTCGGACTTATATTAGTGCATTACGATTTTCTTATGCTTAATTGGGTTGTACCCATTTTCTTAGACTTGTTGAACTTTAGATGTTTTGGTGCATTGACTTTCAGGTTCTAGGCGTTATTTCCACATTTGTTTAATTAGACTTTTGAAGTTTATAAAAACTCTATTTTTCCTTTAGCATTTAAACCTGCTTCCCTAACTTTAAAGGCCCTAGTTTTTTGTTGTAGTAGTGGTTCTCTTACCGGAGGGTTAGTATGGGTGTCAATCACGACGGTCTGGGTCATAACAAAGTTGGTATCAAATCTTCATTGATCTCGATATACCAAAATGATTCTAGTAGAGTCTTGCAGATCAGTACGAAGACGTCTACACTTTTCCTCGAGACACTACAGGACTTTAGGAAGTCTCTGTTTTCTCTTGTCTCCTTTCGTGCTATTACTTGATTCCAATTGGTATTTGACGATTCGAATTGGTATCTAATCTCCTTCACTCTTCTGTCTGCAGATGGTTAACACTAGTTCAACGTCGTCAGGCCCGTAGCTCCCGTCAATGCTCGAGCTGAGGAATCTATGGCAAGAGGTCGCGGTCGAGGCAGGGGTAGAGGAAGAGCTACAGGTAGAGGCCAAGAAAGGGTGGCGCCTGCTAGTGAAGGAGCACCAGTTCAGAATACACCCAAAAATGAGGCTCCTCCTGCGCATCACGAAGAGGTAGAGGAGAATGTAGAGGTTGAGAATGAGGAGAATGTTGGACAAGTGGAAGAGGTGTAGGCTGAGACTACATGTATCCCTTAGACCCAGTGTTAGCTCAACAAATTATGTTGTTCTTGAAATGATTGGTTGGTCCTAAAGTGCTTCTCTCTTTCAGAGCAACTCAAGCTCCTGCCAATCCTCCTATTGCTATCACTGCCCCCAAGTTGGGTGGAACTGTAGGTAATGATGCTTTCTTCCATCCTTTATTGGGTCCTGTTATGACTGGTAATGAGCATGAGATATTGACTAAGTTCTTGAAATTGAAACCGCCTGTGTTCCATAGTTCTGAGAGTGAGGACACCTATGAGTTCATCCTAGATTGCTATGAGAGGCTTCATAAGTTGGGAATTGTCCATCAGCATGGAGTAGAGTTCGTGACCTTTCAGCTTCAAGGTGAGGCTAAACAGTGGTGGAGAGCTTATGTGGAATGTCGATCTTCAATTTTACCCCAACCTACTTGGACCCAGTTTAATGCTCTGGTTTTAGAGAAGTATGTGCCTCGGACTTTTAGAGATCGCAAGAAGGATGAGTTCATGGCTTTGGAGCAAGCTGTATGTCTGTGGCTGCTTATGAGGCCAAGTTCCATGCTTTATCTAGATATGCTACACAATTGGTGACTACCGAGGAAGAGAGGATCCATCTATTTGTTAAGGGGCTAAATTCCAAGTTGCAGGTATTGTCTGTTCACATGACCTCTGCAGGAAAAAGCTTCAATGAGGTAACAAAGTTTGTGAAGAAAATGAAGGGGGTGAGGTGAGACGGTCAGGCTAAGGCATTGGCTAAATAGCCAAAAATTCAGGCAACTTTCAAGGATCTTACTCCAGAGGTTCAGGGAAGCCAACACTTTCAACCCGATCAATTCAGTCTGATATGTCTGCTTCTACAGGTAATTACTCCAGAACTCCACCTCAGAATTAGATTCAGGATAGCCAGGAGCCGCACCTTTGGTGGGCAGCAGACCATCTTTTGGTCGTACTTGCTAAAACTGTGGAGAACCTGGGCATATGAGGAGAGATTGTCCACACCCGCACATGATGGATTTCGCGCAATAGCAGACTAGAGCAGTGGTACCCACGAGAAATGGTAATAATGGTCGAGGGCATCCATAAGGTGGCGAGGAGGAAATCAGCGAGGTTGCGGAGGTAGGAGAAATGGTAACGCAAGTAGAGGTACAGTGCAACCAGGAAGGGCAGTCGCCCGTCATGATGACAGGACTCAGTGTTATGCCTTTCCGGGCTAGACCGAGGCGGAGGCGTCTGACATAGTGATCACATGTACTATTCTTCTCTGTGACCAGATGGCTAATGTGTTATTTGATCCAGGTTCTACTTATTCTCTTGTGTCCGTGTGATTTGCCTCAAAATTTTCTATGATTTGTGATATACTTGATGCCCCCATCCATATTTCTACCCAGTGGAAGAGTCAGTCATAGTCACTCATGTCTATCGTGCTTGTGCTATATTGTTTATGGGTTTTCAGACTTAGGCTAATTTAGTGATTTTGGATATGACGAACTTTGATATAATCTTAGGCATGACTTGGTTGTCCCCCTATTATGTTGTACTTAATTGTAATACTAAGTCTGTAACTCTAGAAATTTCGGGAAAGGAAAAGTTCGAGTGGGAAGGGATGTACAAGCCTAAGCAAGCTAAGATCATATCCTCTATTTGTGCTAGGAAACTAGTAGGGCAGGGTTGTTTGGCTTATTTGACTCATATTCAGGATGTTGAGGTTGAGTTTCCCTCTATTGAGTTTGTTCCCGTGGTATCAAAATTTAGAGAAGTGTTTCCTACTGATTTGCCTGGTATTTCTCCGGATAGAGATATAGACTTCTGCTTTGAATTGGAACCTGGTACCCGCCCCATTTCTATCCCTCCATATTGCATGGCTCCAGCAGAATTAAGAGAGCTTAAGGCTCAAATCCAAGAACTTCTGGATAAAGGATTCATTCGTCCTAGTGCTTCCCCGTGGCACTTGCTCTTTCTTTGTTGAGTACATGGTATCTTTAAGTGGCTACTGACAGACCTCGTTTAGAAGATCAATGATCGTCATCGAATTCAAGGGTGAGCCAGTTCTTCCGAGCTTCCATGAGTTCTCTTTTCGTTTATGTCCCATTTCGAACTTAGACTAGTGCATTAGGATTTTCTTATGCTTAATTGGGTTGTACCCATTTTCTTAGACTTGTTGAACTTTAGATATTTTGGTATATTGACTTTCAGGTTCTAGGCGTTATTTCTGCATTTGTTTTATTAGACTTTTTGAGTTCATGGGAACTCTATTTTTCCTTTATAATTTAAACCTTCTTTCGTAACTTTAAATGCCCTAGTTTTTCGTTAAGTTGTTTAGTTTGGGTTGTAGTAGTGGTTCTCCCACCGAAGGGTTAGTGTGGGTGCCAATCACGACAGTCTGGTTCATGACAGACAATTCTTTTTCCATTTCTTTGTTTGACTTTGGTATGATATTTGAAAGTGTAGTTGAGTTTAGAAAAGCTCTAGTTGATTATGGTGTTCGACAGAAGGTTCAAATAAAAATTAAACCCAATGAACCTCATCGAGTTAGGGTAGGAAAATGTAACTTGGAAATTTTTGTTAGCTTGGATAAAGATACATGAAACTTTTCTGTGAAAAAATATTATCCTATTCATAGATGTCCTACTAAGAACATGAACAGATTATGATCAGCCAAATATGTGGAAAGAAAGATGAGGGAAAGAATAATATCCCAACCTGGGAAGATCAATATGTTACTGGGCAAAGATGAATATTAGCAACAAGTTCTTGGGTTATTGAAAGCTTGAGTTTTCAAAGTTGTTAGACTATGCTGATATGATTAAGAGTACGAATCCTGGGACTTCTTGTTGGGTGAGAACTGATAATGAAACAGTCCTCGGAAAATACTTGTTGAAATATTTCTATGTTTCCTTTGGTGCATTGAAGAATGGATGGCTTGAAGGTTGTAGGAAGATTATAAGATTGGATGGATATTTTTTCAAGGGTGCTTGTAAAGGAAAATTGTTAGTGGTTGTTGGAAAAAATGGAAACCAACATATGTATCCAATAGCTTGGGCAGTGTTTGACCAAGAAACTAAACACTCTTGGAGTTGGTTCTTGAGCTACCTCATTCAAGATTTGCAACTTGGTGACGGAAATGGTGTAACAATCATGCCTGACATGCAAAAGGTATTTTTTGAAACTGTTTATACTTGTTTATATAAGTTGTTTCTGCCTTCTTCTTCTTTATACTTGTTTTATCTTTTATTTACAATTTATAATTTTGAATCAGTTGAGGCATATGTTATATTGTAGTATAGAAAGTTGAGGCATGTCTTTTATATCCTTATTGCTTAAAGTTATGGAGAGTTGATGTTGTCTTCTTCTTCTTCTTTTAACCTTTTTTTTATCATTTGCAAAAAGAAGCTGATTTCTTGTAAAAATTGGACTTAAGCTTTATGATGTATAACATCCTCTATCATGTCAATCTACCTTGAAAGTTGAGGCATATGTGTATTTTCATTAAGTTTGAACTTGAAGGTGTTGCTTTAATATCCTTATTACTTTGGTATTTAATGTTGAACTTTATCAATTTATTTGATTTCTAGGTTATTGATTCAACTGTTGATGGGTTGCTTCCTAATGCTTAAAGGAGAATGTGTGCAAGACACATTTGGGCAAATTGGCAAAAGACTTTGGGAGGTAAAGCAAGGAGAAAAGTATTGTGTAGGTGTGCCCAAGTTAGTTTTGACGTAAAGTTGAGAGATGAGTTTGCATATTTGGGACAACTTGCTGAAAACATTTTTGAGTCATTGCTTAAGTATAACAAAGAATTGGTGTAGGACTTTTTTTTAGTGAAAGAACCAAGATGTAGTGGAAAATAATGTGTGAAACATTTAATTCTTGGATTGTTGGTCCTAGGCATAAATCTGTGATTAGTATACTTGAAGAAATTAGACATAAAATGATGGATAGACATGGAGATATGATCAAGTTTGTTGATACTTGGATCAATGACATTTCACCCATGGCAAGACTAACTTTAGAAATAAACAAAGAGATTGGGAGGAAGCTAAAGGTGAATTGGAACCATGACACTGGATTTGAGATTCAGGAAGGAGAATATAGGCACATAATCAATATGTCTAATAAAACATGTAGTTGTAGGTTATGGCAGTTCAAAGGTATCCTTTGCCAACTTCTTGTTTGTGTGTTGTATCACATTGGACAAAGAACTAGAAAATTATGTAGAGCATTGGTACAGAAAAAATACATTCCTACGTGCTTATAAGTATTTCTTACAGCCTATCTCTAATATGAAAATGTGGCCGGTAACCAATAACCCACAAATAGATCCCCCTGAAGTCAAGCCAATGCCCGGAAGACCAGGAAGATGTTGAAGAAAAGATAAAGATGAACCAAGACAAAAAAAAGTGGGGGAAAGCATAAAAAAATGGAGTAAAAATGACATGTTCCAAATGCCATCAAGTTGGGCATAATAAAAGGACCTATAAATCAGTGGTAAGTATTGTATTTGATATTTATTTTCTACTTAATCATTTCTAGAGTTATAAATCTTTTTCTTATAGTATAGCCCTCTCAACAGCCCTATCAGCAGCCTTCTCAAGAGCCTCGTCAACAACCTTATCATCAACCCTCACAACCACCGCTGAGTTAGTCTAGCACTCAACATTCCACTTCTTTATGTCCAGAAACTTCAAGAGTTAAATGAAGAAAAAACCAGACAAATAGTTCTTCGACAAGGTGATTTTCTTCATTTGGAAGGAATAGAACCAGAGATGTTGGATTTGGTGCTTACACAGATATACAATCTGAAAGACAAGTCATTAATGTATGTGTGTTCTTAACTTGCTTTTTTTCATCTTTATTTATATATAAAGAATAATGTATAGGTAACCTAATGTATATGAATTATATAGCCCGGGAGTTCAAGTGAAAGAGTTATCTCAAGTGGGACAACATTAAAGGATGCATCACAAACAAATGTAGATCATGGATTCAAGCCACCTGGTTTGAAATGGAAAGGAAAAGAAGCTATGACGGGAAATCAACTTCAACAAATGCAACAACGAAAAAAAATTCAAATCAAATCTAAATGGGTACCATGAGAGTTCAATTATGCTAGGGATATGGTTTCACTTTGGACAACTCTGTTTTTGCCTATTTTGATACATATTTTCTAAAGGCATAATTCAAGTAAAACAGTGCTAGTGGCATTTAAATTTGTCATTAAATTATTCCACTTTTGATCATTTTGATGTACTTTTGGATACTTTGATGTATTTGCTTTTAGACAACTCTTTTAAGGTTATTTTGGCTATGAAGCATGTTTTATGGAGGTCAAGTTGATATTTTGTAAAGATTTTTGGTGTTTGTTATGGAAAACTTATTGATGTTTAGTACATACTATGTGAGTTTGAGTTGTTTTATTAGATATAGCTTCATATGGGTATGAGCTATTTTATTGATGTAGTATGTGGATGCGAGCTATTTTACTGATCGATTTAATGTGGGTGAGCTGCTATTTTGCTGCTTCTAGTGCGATTATTCTCCACCGAGCAGAGCTGTTGTTATATTATAAGAGTTTGCACTTTTAATTTCTGTTGTTAAAACAAAAAAACATAGAAGTTGCTCTATTATCTGTAGGTTACAGTAGCATTGAAGCAAGAAACATGAGTTTTGCCAATTGTACATTAGTGTTGCTTTTGTGCTCCATATAAACATCTTCCATAGCCAATTGTTTTGCCAATTACACTAGCTTTTGAAGAATATCATAGCACCTTTATTACATGTCCCTGTGCCAATATAGTTCTTTTGTTTTCGTTATTGTTTGTTCTTCTCCAATTACGTCCAAAAATTGTCAATTAGCAGCAAAAGTTACGTCTATAAATATTTTGGAGTATCAAGATACGTTTGCAAAACTAACATACAATTATTCAATAACTAATTTACAATCTTTCATTACCATTTACTTAAAAACTTCTTTACAGTAGACCGTTACAAACCCAAAGAAAACTACATTATGATCCCAAAATGACTCCAGCAACTAACCAAAGTACCCAAAATCAACATACGTAACAATCACTACATAAAGAACTCTCTATAAATCCAAGATAGGATCACAACGATCAACAAAACTTGATATTTTCTCCTAATTTTTCCTTTTCTTCATCATGTTGTCTTATCCTTTCTTTGTAATCCCAAAATAACAGTTCTAGCTTGTTCGTCATAATCAATTTTGCACCACTTGAAAAACTTGCCTCCAGACTATTTAAGAAGCAACAAAATAATCATAAAATTGTATCTTGAATGCTAGAATTTCAACAAAAAAAGGTCATCTAAAAAGAAACCTTACCTGACCTTTTTCACATCCAAGAAACCAGTGACCTGGGTTGTTTACAGACCAAGAAATCTTCATTAAAGCTCTTTTTCCACAATGACAAAAAAAATTGATGCCATTTCAATGAGCAGAAAATTGTTAAGAAAGAGAGGAAAATGGCAATAACTATTGAAGAAATTAGAAAGAAGAGAGAATAAAGTGGATTTTGATTTTAAAAAGGGATATATATATATGAAAGAGATTCATCAAGGGTAGAAGTGTCATTTAAGTGTTTTTTTACCGTTAGGGCCCTTTATTTTTACCACTAACGCACCTAATTGAAGTGTGCTTCACGCACTTTGCCACATAGGATTTGAGTGTTTAATTGTTAAATTTTTGGATAGTTGAAGTGCCTACTTGTGGACTGGCAAAGTTTAAGGTCATAGTTGCCAAGAGATGACAAGTTAAGGGTCCTCTTTATGTATTATGCCATAGAATATTCTCTGCTAATTTACTTCCAATCATGACTTTTATTTTATACTATGACACTAACTTGCAAGTGAGTCGACTGCTCCATCCAGGAAGTCGACTAAAGGAATTTTAATTCACCCCCTCTTAACTTTCAATTGGTATCAGAGAAGGTCTCACAAATAAAAAGTGTTTAACCACACGTGAGCAAATATCCATGGATAACTATCAAATTCTCGGCTCTCTACTTCAAGACGGACATTCCTCTAACCGCCCAACCTACTTCAATGGTAAACATTACTCTCCCTGGAAAGACAAGTTCAGAATCTTCGTGGCTTCAAACAATCTACAAGCATTGATTGTTATAAAGAAGGGTCCAAAGCCTATTCCAGGACTCACTGGAAAAGACTCTACCGATAAACCCTTCGATCCAGAATCTTTTGATGTCACAAAGGAACAACAAGAGGTAACTCAAACTAATGCTAGAGCTATAAGTTTGTTGTATTATGCAGTCAGTGGAGCGGAATATGAAAAAATCTCAACATGCGAAATTATAAAAGAAATATGGGACAAACTTGAAGTAACGTATGAAGGAACTAGCAAAGTTAAAGAAGCTCAAATCAGTTCACTGGTCAACAAATATGAGCTATTCAAAATGGCCGGAATTGAGAATGTGGAGGACATGTTCTCTAGGTTCAGCAATGTCATTTGCGAAATCAAATCTCTCAGAATGGTATACTCTAACATAATACAATTCAGAAAACTCATCACAAGTCTTCCCAAGGCTTGGAAAACTAAAGTTGCTATCCTTGAAGACAGAGATTTAAAAAAAAATGACTTATGATGATCTTCGTGGAAACTTGAGGGCCTACGAGCAGAATCATATTAAGAGATACAATAAAGATGACAAAAAGAAAATTGTCACCTTTACTGCTGGAACAACTCAAATCGAGGAAGAAGCTGACGAATATCAAAGTGAAAGAATGGCTCTTATAAACAGAAGAGTTAGATAAATGCTCAGACAAAGAAGGAAAAAACCTCAATCATAATATAAGAGCAATGAATATCAAAGAAATTATGATACATGTTATTATTGCGGAAAACCAACCAGTACACATCAAATAGAACTGTCCAGATCAAATAGAACTGTCCAGATCAAATAGAACTGTCCAGAACGAAAAAAGAGAAGAAGTCGGAGAAGTGAAGATCCAAAAAGTGTCGAAGATTGGAGCCAAGGAGAAACATTCGAAGATGATCATGATGAAACTGTCAACATGTGTTTCATGGCACTAGGTGAAACAAGTGAGGTAAGAATTTTCAATTGTTCAAAATGTAACAAATTACAAAACTCTTTGGATATGGTTACTGATGAATTGCAGAGAGTAATCGATGAATATAACAAAATCACTCAAGGAAAGAAGGACTGTCAAATACTTCTAGAAGCAACTCAAATTGAAGTCGACTTACCAGAAGAGGAAGTAAAGATGCAGCTGAATAGCATGAGAAAATCTTACAACCATAGTTCTGTTAGATCAAACAGGTCTAATTTTTCCAGAAATTCCTCTAACCATGGCTCCATTGGATCTAACAAATCTCTCTCCCCTATTCATCATGCTGAAACTTCAGTCAACTTCTCTTGTTATACTTGTGGTGACATTGGTCACAAATCTTTTAACGGCAGGAAATTTTCTCCTGGAAAATTAATTTGGAGATCAAAAGTTGTTAATTCTACCCCTCAAGGACCCAAAAATAATTGGGTACCTAAAAGAAATTAATCTACTTGTTTTTCAGGAGCAGACCAAAAGAACCTACAAAAAAGGAAATGTGGGTAATAGACAGTGGATGCTCCAGACATATGTGCGGAAATAAAAAAAATTCAAGACTCTCAATAAAATTGATGGAGGATATGTATGATTCGGTGACAATGCAAAAGGAGAAGTAGTAGGAGTTGGATCAATCACTCTTAGCTCATCATGTGATCTATAAGAAGTATACCTAGTGGAAGGACTCAAACATAATCTTCTTAGCACCAGTCAACTATGTGATATTGGATTCAAAGTCTCATTCAATGCTACAACTTCCACCATCAGACATATCTCTAAGGACATCACAATCATTGGAGATCGTGTTGATAACATCTACGTTCTAAACAATGTGGACTTACCAACACTTACATGTTTAACTACAGTATCAAATGATTCTTAGCTATGGCACAGAAAACTTGGTCACGCAAGCATGCATGCCCTAGAAAAACTTTCCAGACTTGATCTAGTCATTGGACTTCCAAAGTTAAAATTCAAAAAAGGACCATATATGTGACGCCTATCAACTTGGTAAGCAAACTCGTTCTTCATTCAAGATCAAGGATATTGTAAGTACCACTAAACCTTTGCAACTTCTTCACATGGATCTCTTTGTCCCACTCAAACTGCTAGCATTGGTGGTAAGAAATATGCTTACATCATCGTTGACGACTTTTCAAGATTCACTTGGGTAATTTCTTATCTCATAAAAATGAGGCTTTCTCTAACTTTGAAGTGTTTTCTAGAAAAGTACAAAGAGAAGCAGGTATATCATCTCCACAATTCAAAGCGATCATGGTGGAGAATTCAAAAATAAAGCATTTTAGAAATTGTGATAAAAATGGTTTCACTTAAAATTTCTCTTCTCCTAGATCACCTCAGCAAATTGGCACGGTAGAAAGGAAAAATTATTCATTACAAAGACACTACCAGAACCATGCTTCTTGATTGAAATCTTCCTGATCACTTGTGGGTAGAAGCAGTAAGCATTGCATGTTATATTTTGAACAGATGCCATATCAGACCAATTTTAAAGAAAACTACATATGAGTTATAGAGAGGTAAGAAGCAAAATATTAGTTATTTTCATCCTTTCGGATGCAAATGCTTCATTCACAACAATGGTAAGACAAATATTGGTAAGTTTGATCCGCAAAGTGATGAAAGTATATTCTTAGGTTATGCTCCAGTCAGTCGTGCATTTTGAGTTTTTAATAAACGAACCTCAATTGTTGAAGAATCTGTTCATGTCATTTTTGATAATACTAACCCAAGGATGCATGAAATAGAATCCACAGATGATTAAATTATTCCTATACTGAGCACTGAGAATATCTCAAGCACTTCTGAGAAAATTACAATAGAGAAGTCGACTACTCCAGAATTCTAGTCAACTAGTCCAGACCCGAAGTCGACTAGCCTAATAAAAAATACAGGTATTCTCAGAGAATGGAGACACGACGCTAGCTATTCAAATGACTTCATTATGAGTAAGCCAACTGATGAGTCCACGATTTGGACTCATTTAGGGCTTTATTTGGATAGGTTTACTGTCCTCAAATGCTTATTATGCACCAATAACTTATGTAAAATCCTTGATTTACAAGTATTTGGATTGAGGAACAAAGCATGGACACTAATCGGAAAAAAGGAAGAAGGCAACTGAAAAAACGAAGAAAAGAAGGCATGTTGATCACCTAATGAGTTGGGTGAGTCGCCGAGTGGCTTTTTTCTGGCCTAAAGTTCCAGTGTATCAATCCCTGAAGGAGAAAATCAAGTCGGCAAGAGAAAGAAGCAGTTGACGTGTCGACGAACGATTCTGCGATGCAGTGTTGGATGGCCCAAAGTTACAGAACTTGAGGATGCTGAAGGCCAAAGAAAAAAGGTGATGGAACTGACCAAAGGGCGGATCGCCGAGCTGATTGGCGATCCCAACTTACTGCGCCGAATGATCCTTCACAACATATTTTTGGCGATTATTAATACAGTTTCAAACATTATGTTTAGTATCAAATTTTATTTTGAATATTCATTAGAGTTATTTTTGAGTTTGAACTGAGAGTATTGAGACAATATTTTCCTTAGCTTTGAAGAATTGAAGTTTTCCATTTTTGAGAAATTGGAAGTGGGTCTTTGAGATTCTTCAATTTGGACCTTTGTAAAGACTAAATAATCTTACCCAGTTGATAGAAATACAATTTGGTAACTATTTCTATCTGTTTATGATGTCTAGCTAAAACCCCAATTTTTGGGGTGTGATTATGTGATTATGGGTTGATTTAGCTTATGGGTATTGCTATTTGATAGTTTAAATGTTGTTTAGAAGTGATTTCATTTAGTAATTGTGGTTGAAATTAAAGGATTGTAGTTGCAAATGCAGTCCTACCTTCGTGTTTTTGGCTTGCTCGAGAGAGAGGTTTTAAAACCAAGATTACTGAATTGATAGTCTGTGGGTATTGGGTTGTCATGGGTTCAGCTCGAGAGAGTGAATCCTAAACACTTTTCCACACATTGAGCTCGAGAGAGTGAATGGACTAAAGCAGAGGTTGTTCTTAATTGCATGCTTATTGGTGTTCGAGAGAAACCAATTTGATTCGGGGTAAATTGTTCTAGAGAAAGTTTATCCCCACTAAAGTATAACTTATTCACTGATTTACAACTATTTACTAACAATTGCAATTACCCATATGTCTACCTTAGCCTATAATCCAATCACAACCCAAAAACCCATCTCAATATTATTATTTTCGTGTTATTTGTTGTTGTTGTAGCTGATAGTTAAAACCCAAACCCCCTTATTTGACACTTGTGTCACCCCTAAATTTGAATTATGTTTTTAATCGTAAATATCTATTCCTATGATTGACTTGAACATATTCGTACTTTTCTCTTGATTCTCAAACACGTACCACTCCCTGTGGAATTCGACCCCAACTCATTTAGTTGGGTTATATTACTGACTAATGATCGTTGGCACTTAGAATTAGAAAAATGTCCTGATACGTGAAATCACCAACCGACTCAATACAAACCAGAGCTTTATTGAGAAAACAAGCATCTGTTACACTTGTGTCTCAACTTGAACCCAAACGAATAAATGAGGCAATGGAAGATGAATCTTGGAGACAAGCAATGAAATAAGAACTTGACCATTTTGAAACAAACCAGGTATGGACTATCACTAAAAAACCTAAAAAATGTTCCGTAATTTGAACCAAATGGGTTTTTCGAAATAAGCTAAATGAAGATGGAAAAGTCATTTGCAACAAAGCAACACTGGTAGCTCAAGGATACTCACAACACGAAGGTATTGATTACGATGAAACTTTTTCTCTGATAGCAAGGTTATGATCCATCTAAATTTAAGAGTTATAAACTTTTTCAAATGGGTTTAAAAAGTGCCTTTTAAAACAGTTTCATAAAACAAGAAGTTTTTGTCAAACAACTTCTTCCTAGTTCTTTAAATTAGCGACATGTTACAATATCTCCCCCTTGGGAACATTCGTCCTCGAATGGGATTACTCTTAGTAGGCTAAGGGTGTAACATCTAAAATTCAGCTCAAACACCCAACAAGCAATGCATATACACTATGTCAACTCATAATTTAAAGAGTACTAAGAAGAGAATTAGTACCTTGGTCTGTAATTTCTCCGGTTTCAAAGAGATGTGGATATCACTTTTTCATATCTTCCTCAGCTTCCCAAGTAGCTTCCTCAACAAATTGGTTCCTCCAAAGAACTTTGACTGATGCTACTTCCTTAGTCCTCAACTTGCGAACTTGGCGATCTAGAATCTGAACCGGAATCTCTTCATAAGATAGGCTATCCTTGATCCCAATATCTTCAGTTGGTATGATCAATGAAGGATCTCCTATGCACTTCTTCAACATAGAGATGTGAAATACCGGATGAACCGCTGCTAACTCTTATGGTAGCTCCAACCCATAAGCTACATTACCAATCCTCTTGGATATTTTTTAAGGGCCAATATACGGCGGACTAAGCTTCCATTTCTTACCGAATCTCATAACACCCTTCATGGGTGAAACTTTTAAATATACCTAATCATCTACTTCAAACTCTAACTCTCTTCTCCTAACATCGGTGTAGGATTTCTGACGACTATGCACCATTTTCAACCTCTCTTGAATGACTTTCACCTTCTCCATAGCTTGATGAACTAAATCTGTTCCTATCAACCCAGCTTCACCAACTTCAAACCATCCAATAGGAGATCTGCATCTCCTCCCATAAAGAGCTTCGTAAGGAGCCATTTGGATGCTAGAGTGGTAACTATTGTTGTAAGCAAATTTATTAAGAGGTAGGTGATCATCCCAATTACCTATGAAATCAATCACACAAGCCCTCAACATATCCTCTAAGGTCTGAATAGTGCGTTCTGCTTGCCAATCTGTCTGAGGATGAAAGGCAGTACTTAAGTTCACCTTTGAACCCAAGCCTTTTTGGAATGACTTCAAAAATTGTGCAGTAAATTGCACACCTCTGTCTGAAATAATGGAGACCAGAACCCCATGAAGTCTTACCACCTCTTGAATATAAAACTTAGCATAATCTTCTGTTGAATGGGTAGTCTTTACCGGCAAAAAATGGGCTGATTTTGTCGTTCCATCAACAATCACCCAAATATAATCATGCTGCCTGCAGGACCTTGGCAAACCTGTGATGAAGTCCATATTGATCATCTCCTACTTCCATTCGAGAAGTTCTATATTCTGAGCCATACCACCAGGCCTTTGGTGCTCTACTTTAACTTGTTGGCAATTCGGACATTTTACCAACAAATTTTGTGATGCCCTTCTTCATACTACTCCACCAATAAACCTCTCTCAAATCGTGATACATCTTTGTGGAACCCAGATGGATAGAATATCTGGAGCTATGAGCTTCCTCCATGATCCTCTCTTGGAGTTCATCCACCCTTGGTACACGCAATCTACTTTGATATCTCAATACGTCATCTCCCCCTTGTTCAAAAGCTAATACTTTTTGCTTATGAAAATTTGCCTTCAATTCACACAAAATAGGGTCTTGATCCTGCTTCTCTTTAACTTCAGATACTAATGATGATTCAGCCCCATTCATCACCAATACTCCTTCTTATGTGGAATCCATTAGGTGAACTCCCCAGCGTGCACTTTGTGCACTTCCTTTGCTAGTTCTTTCTTATCTTCCCTAAAATAGGCGGTACTACCCATAGACAACCTGCTCAAGATATCAACAACAACATTAGCCTTACCTGGGTGGAAAAGAATACTCATGTCATAATCCTTGAGTAACTCTAACCACCTCATTTGTCTGATATTAAGCTCTTTTTGAGCAAACACATATTGAAGACTCTTGTGATCAGTGAATACATTTACATGAACACCATACAAATAATGACTTCATATCTTCAAAGCAAATACTACAACAGCCAATTCTAAGTCATGGGTTGGGTAATTCTCATGAACTTTCAACTATCAGGAGGCATAAGCTATAACCTTGCCATTCTACATTAATACGCAACCCAAACCAACTCTAGATGCATCACAATACACCACAAAACCTTGAGTACCTTCTGGTAAGGTCAAAACTGGGCAGTAGTCAACCTCTTTTTCAATTCCTGAAAGCTTTTCTCACAAGCTTCAGACCATTGAAACTTTACTATTTTCTGCGTTAACTTGGTCAAAGGGGATGAAATAGATGAGAACCCCTCTACGAACCTTCTATAATAGCCAGCCAAACCCAAGAAACTCCTAATATTAGTTGGAGATGTGGGTCTAGGCCAATTCTGCACTGCCTCTATTTTCTGGGTATCAACTTTAATTCCCTCTCCAGACACAATGTGGCCTAAGAATGCCACAGACTCGAGACAAAACTCGCACTTAGAGAACTTGGCATACAACTCTCTATCTTTTATAGTCTGGGAACTATTCTGAGATGACTAGCATGATCTTTTTCATTCCTCGAATAGATTAGTATGTCATCAATGAAGACGAGAACAAACATATCCAAATAAGGTTTGAATACTCTATTCATAAGGTACATGAATATTGCAGGCGCATTAGTCAAACCAAAGGACATAACTAGGAACTCATAATGACCATAACGGGTCCTGAACGTTGTCTTGGGAATGTCACATTCCTTTACTCTTAACTGATGGTAGCCTGATCTGAGGTCTATCTTAGAGAAACAAGTAGCACCCTGAACCTAATCAAAGAGATCATTAATCCTCGAAAGAGGATACTTATTATTGATAGTAACCTTCTTCAACTGACGGTAATCTATAAACATACTAAGGGAACCATCATTCTTTCCTCACAAATAAGACTGGAGCACCCCATGGTGAGCCACTTGGTCGAATAAAGCCCTTATCAAGGAGATATTTCAACTGTTCTTTAAGTTCTTTCAACTCTGCTGGTACCATTCTCTATGGCGGAATAGATATCGAACGAGTATCTGGAAGAGAATCTATACCAAAGTCTATCTCTCTCTCAGGAAGGACTCCGGGTAGATTATCGAAACTCTTTTACTACTGAAATTGATGAGGTATCTCAAAAACTAGAGTCATTAACTCGAACTAAATGGTAGACACACCCCTTGGAAACTAACTTTCTCGCCTTTAGGTACAAAATAAAATGACCTTTAGGCACTGCTGAACTACTTTTCCACTCTAAGACTGGCTCATTACAAACTTGGAACTTAACAACTCCAATCAATGGAGGCATAACAGGCATGAAGCCAGTCAATACCTAGAATTACATCAAAATCTACCATGTCTAACTCAATTAAATCAGCCATGGTGTCCTTGTGATTGATGGAAATGACACAATCACGATATACTTGCTTAGCTAGAATAGACTCCCCAACAGGTGTAGAAACACAAAAGGGTTCACAAAGTTTCTCAGGAAGAACATCAAAATTATTTGCAACATAAAGGGTTACAAAAGATAAACTTGCTCCTGGGTCTAACAAAGCATAAACATCAAGAGTAAAGACTTTGATCATACCAGTGACAACATCTGGAGAGTTCTCTTGCTTTTGACGACTAGTGATCGCATAAAGGCGGTTTGCTCCTCCACCAGTACCGAAATTAGCTCGTATAGGTACAGTCATGTCTGGTGGAGCAACTGATGAAGAATGGGCTCTATTGCCCTGATTCTCATTACCTTGCCGATTCTTAGGGCACTCTTTTATAAAGTGACCCTCTTGTCCACACTTGTAACAACCTGTGGAGCCATCGTGACACTTACCTGGGTGGATTCTATCACACTTAGCACATGCAGGAGCCCAGTTACCTCCTTGTGCCACACTACCTTGAGACTGAATAGGTCTAGCTCTGAAGTGTTGGGAATTCTGACTATTAGACTCACCTTTGTTTCTGGGTACAGGTGCACTAGCAGATGATGAAGCAGGTCCCTTTTGCTTTTGTTGGAAAGACGACCGGTTCACATTATTTCTCTGCTGCCCGAACTCATTCCCTGTCTTCGCTTTCTAATCTCTAAACTCCTCCCTATCCCTCAACTTCTCTTCTTCAACCTGTTGTACATATACCATTAGCCTTGTTATATCTATTTCACCTATTAGCATTGTAGCCTTACCTTCCTTACTCGATAGACGAGACATCCCAGCAACAAAAAAACTCATTCTACTCCTCATATCCGCAACCATCTTCGGAGCATAATGGGATAGTTGGGTGAACTTCGACCTATACTCATGAACACTTAGTGACTCTTGCTTAATGGTAAGAAACTCTCGTACCTTGGCCTCTCTCAGTTCTTGGGTAAAGAAACACCCCAAGAAGGCCTCCTTAAAACATTCCCAACTCGCAGGTGGTGCTCCCTCAGCTCTACCCTTCTTCCACTGGTCAAACCAAGTCCTAGCAATATCCTTCAACTGATATGCAACTAGTTCTACTCGCTAATCTTCGGCAACATGCATAACATCAAATACCTTTTTTAGTTCCTCAATAAAGTTCTCTGGATCCTCAGTAGTGCTCGAACCAGTGAAACTTGGAGGGTTCATTCTCAAGAACTCACTAATCCTTGAAGTATAAACCTCTTCTTGTCGAGCCCCTCTTTGTTGCCCAATCTGGTTAGTCACAACATGACTTAGCATTCTCATCGCTTCCCTGAACTCATCATTGGTGACTTCCCCTTAGGGTTGCACTTCAGGTACATTTGGTACCCCTTGATCCTAAATGTTCCTCCTAGCAGGACGACCTCGGACAGCTCTTCGTTAAGGCATGATTAACTAAAGAACACGCACCAGCACAAATTAGAAGAAACTTTTTAGAGACCAACCTCTAACACACGAAATGAGTATGAAAAACATGAGATAATTTCCTAAGTGACACAGCCTCCTAATTATAGATGTGGCGCGCTTCACACCGATAACTAGGACTCTACTAACACGGCTTCATAAACTCCCTAAGACTCTTGAACTCTATGCTCTAATACCAAGTTTGTCACACTCTGAGTCTACACTGGGTGGGACTGGCACTCGAGAACCATTATTGGCCCTAAGCGAACCCTTGGTTTGGCTTACTTACTCAGTGGAAGACTTAAACATAAGAAATGTAACTCATCTAATAACTTCAGAGATAATAACTTAGCCAAAATGGCAACTCAAGTCTTAAACGTATACAACTAAAATGAATAAGACTAAAGAACTATAACTATCCGTCTATGAAGCCTCTGAAACAAAAAGGGATGTCAGGACAAGACCCCTGATCATCCTAACAACTGAAATACTAGAAAGCAATGTAAAAAAGAAGCCCTACGGAAAGCAAGGAGGCTCACCAACAGACTCTTAGTGCTCAACTGGATCAACGAGGCGTTGTATGTTGATCCTAGTTACCTGTGTCTATATCATAAAATGATGCAGGCCAAATGGCATCAATATATTGAATGTATGACTATGCGAGAGGAATAGTAAACATAACATAAGCTTGAAAGGAATCTGAAAGAAACACTTACCTTGGCTTTACTCAACTCATGAATAACTTAACTCAAAATAAAGCAATAAAACACATTCAATATATGGAAAGATTTTAAAACAGTAGAAAGCAACTTAGTTCATTAAATAAAATGCAATAACAAACTCAACTTTATGCATAAAATAAGGTAATATAGTTTCTGTAGGAGTTTCTCTAACCGACAATCACCACTATGAGCTTAAGTGGTGATACAACGTCTTGCCCACGCTGCCACAACTGGCCTATAATTTTTTGCCATATAGGACGCCTTAACTAAGTGGATCCACTAGTCTATGCTTAAAGAACTTAGGAGTCATCTAAAAAGTATGATCCTTTACTACCCATGATGGCTACATAGTTTATGGAGACTTGAGTTACTATGAACTCGCGTCCCCATATCGGTGCTCAATACTACTCCCAAAAATGTACTTTTCTCATATGTTTTAAAACAGAACTTCTTTCTTTGGTTTGAGATAATTACTCAAAACTTAGCTTAAAAGCTCTCTTGGAATCGATGTTCCCTTTCTTGCTCAAATGTGAATATTTCTAACTTTTGGGAATACTTAGTTCCCGTATAATCTTTGAAGAAATGAACTTTACTCTTAACTCTTTAGCTAACTCGAAACTTAAGTCTTAAGACAAAGTTAAAACGTTTCTGAAAGACTTTTGAAAGCTTTATAAATTTCTCTTGACTTGATTCTTAACTTTCCTTGAATTAAATTATGGATTCAAGGTTCATGATGTCATGTTTATGGATTATTTCATGATGTTTACACATACCTTAGAGTGTTGGAATCAACTTGAAAACATAGGTACGTTGCTAAGGAACTAGTACAGAAAGATTAGGGAGGAATGGGAAAAACTGGCGTCTCTGGCGCTCTGAGAAACATGGGGCTCCATAGGGTGAAATTCAGAGAACAAGGTGGGGCGCTTTGGCTGGCACGGCTCCCTAGAGATCAAATTTCAGACCCCTTATTGGGGCGCTCTTGGAGGCGTGGCGCCCCAGCCTTCTCCCCATAAACCTCGAACTTTCTTCTTCGTTTTTCAACTCTAAACCCTCTAATTTCACTTGGTTCTTTCCCCAAACACTTAGAAACAACTAAATCATCAATATATGCAAGATTCAACTCGAATTCACACCTAAATACATGAATCAATCTCAAGAAACTTCAACAACAAAAACCCACAAGATTTCAAACGAATTAACTTCAAGAACTCATAGGATTTGCTTTCAAAACTAAACAACTTCGCTGGATTGAATCATGATTGGCGTGTGCGTGAACTAACCGAACGCTATGTGATTTCACATACCTTGTAGGGATCACCCCTTGACGAAATCCACACGCAAACCTCCAAGAAATCGATGAATCTTGAACTTTCTTCTCCTTTCTCCTCTTTTCTCTTTTTTCCAAGCCCTAGTGTGAAATTTCAAATTGACTAAACTGATCTAATTCTGATTAGGCACCAAATAAACCCCTAAAAATGAATTAAAATAATTGGATAAGGAAAAGACTAAAATATCCTTCAAAAATCCAGTTTTAGACTTTCCTTTTTTTAACAGCCCAACTTCAAATGGTCATATCTCACTCATACGAACTTGGAATCGCGCAAAATTGGCAATATTATTCCAAGATATTTCCTACGATATATGGAAACACACTAAACTAAACCTGAGCTAGGAACTATGGTCATTTGAAGTTGACTAAAAACTCAACCTAACATACTTAACAAATTTTCCAGATTTCTATTCTTTCCAAAAATGACTATTTCCAAATTTTTAACTTCTTCCTAGTTCTTTCAATTAGCAAGATGTTACAACTTAGTTCCCATATATCATTTTAAAGAAAATGAACTCAGCTCTACTCTTTCTCAACTCAAATGCTCGAGTCTTAAAAACAAGTTTAGAAAAATTTGTCAAATACTTCTCAAAATAAGGTTCATGCCGAATTATGGACGTGAATGACTCAATTCAAGGTTTTCAACAACCATAGATAGAACTCAATACTTGGAACTCAAGAACTTCAATGATACTACTCATTTCAAGAATGCTCAACTCGGAGGGTTCATGCGAAATTATGAGCATGAACTACTCAACTCAAGGACTTAAGGATACTTGTCAGCTCAAGACTGCTCGACTTATAGGGTTCATGCGGAGTTATGGGCATAAACTACTCAACTCAAGGACTTCATGGGTAACATGTAATAGTCTTATGATTAGGAATATACTCACAAAAGGATTATGAACTCAATACTCAAGACTTAGAACTTGAAGATACTACTCTCAAAGAAACTCAACTTATGGAGTTCATGCGGAATTATTGGGCATGAACGACAAGACATCAAGGGTATGAATATCAATATGGAACTCATGTATCCGACTCTTCTCATTTTCATACTTACTTCCTCAAGACTTAGCTCAAATTGATAGTTGATCTCAAAGGATCCACAATTAAACTCAAAGACTTTCTTAAACTCTACTCTTAACTCTCTCTTGAATGTGAATTATGAATTCAAGAGTTTTGGTTCATGATATGAAGGGTCTCGTGATGATAAAGTAGACTCATGAATACATTCTCATACTTCTTTGCTCGAGTCTTGAAACAAGTTACTAGAAGTTGTAGAAGACTCCTCAAAAGGACTCAAAGGGACTTTCTCGAAATGTTTGAATGAACTCTCAAGACTTAACTCTTAACTCTACCTTGAATTTGAATTATGAATTCAAGGTTATGATTCATGTTATGAATGATTTCTAGGTGTTTAGAAGTCATTTAGAGTAGTTAGAATCAATAGGAAGTGTTAGTACACTTTAGAAGGACTTAAACGGGCTAAACGATGAAAATCGAGTTGGGGCGGACGGACCTAGCGCACTGATGGCGCGCCGCGCCTGCCCCAAAGTTCAGAGAGCCATTTCTTGTGCACTACTGGTGTGCCGCCCTAGCCTTCCTGGCGCTACGGGGGCACATCGCGCCAGCATACCCTAGGCAAAACTGACGAACTTTTCCTCTCTTCTGACCTTAATTCGATTAATTTCGATTCTTTTTCTCAATATATCTTTAGATTCATGCACCCAAAACATATACACAAGAATCTAAATCAAAGTAACTCTAATAATCAACATTAAACTCTCAAGAACTCCTCAATCTCAACCCAAATTCAAGAATGAAGGCAATTCAAGAGTACACCCATCAAGAACATTCAAACTTCCAATCTTTTTAGGACGAATTCACGCTGAAATAAACATGTTTGGAACGTGGGTGAACAAACCCAACGTTATTAAAGTCTCACATACCTCTTAGGGATCAAACCCATGGAAAAAATCCGCAACAACTCTCAAAAATTTTGATGAACGCCTCGATCCTTTTTATTTTCTCCTCTTTTCTCTTCTTTTCTTTCTTTTTTTCTCTTCTCTCAAAACCCTAACTTATTTTCATGAATCGTAAACTGAATCCAATCATTTTTTTACCCCAACTTAATTACCAAAACGAATTTAATTAATTGGGTAGTGAAAAGACCATAATACCCTTCTAAAATCCAGTTTTGACTTTTCTTATCTAGACAGGCCAACTTTGAATGGACATATCTCCCTCATACAAACTAGAAACTAGGAAAACTCGATGGAGTTGGAAAGATAATTCAAAGATATTTCCTACGGTATCTGGTAGCACACCTAACTCATCATGAGCTAGGAGTTATGGTCGTTTAAAGTCAACCAAAAACTCATACTTAAGCATAACTTGCAAAATTTCAGATTTTGCTATTTCCAATTTAGTTCTTTTTGGAATTCAAGGTGCTACGTTTAGTGACATGACCTGAATACTTAAGAAATTTTAAATTCCTTGATAAAACCCTACTCACAACGAACGATGGTTCGAGTCTTAGTTCAAAAAAATTATGGGGTGTTACAATTAGCACGACTCTTTTCATTCAAAGATTAGGTTTATATATTCTAGTTCAAATCTATGTTGATGATATTATCTTTGGAAGCTCTAACCCTTCATTATGTGAGAAATTTGCAAAAAATATGAAAGGAGAATTTGAAATGAGTCTAATGGGAGAGCTCACTTTCTTCCTCGGACTACAAATCAAGCACTCAACTAATGGAACTTTCATTAGTCAAACCAAATATACCAAGGAACTAATCAAGAAGTTCGGTCTCGAAAAAGGAAAAGCTTTTGGAACTCCAATGAGCCCCTCCGCGTGCCTTGAAATAGATGCACCAGGAAAAGATGTGGACGAAAAGATGTATCGAGGAATGTTTTGTTCACTACTCTACCTCACCGTCAGTCGACCAGATATCATGTACAGCGTATGCAAATGCACAAGATTTCAATCAACCCCGAAAGAATCATGTCTCACTACACTAAAGCGGATTATTCGCTATTTTATTGGAACCTCTGAATTAGTACTATGGTACCCTCACTCATCTTATTTTGATTTAATTGGTTAGTCAGATGCTGACTTTGCAGGTGATAAAAATGATCGAAAAAGTACCAGCGGAACACGTCAAATTTTAGGTCAATCTTTGATCACCTGGCACAGAAAAAAACAAGCTTTCGTCACATAATCTACTACGGAATCTGAATATCTAGCCGTGGGAAGTTGTGGTACTCAATTATTATGGATGATGCATCAATTACTTGATTATGATCTCTCTTATGAAGTTGTCCCTATTTTTTGTGATAATACTAGTGCTATTAGTCTCTCTAAATATACTGTGCATCATTCCAAGGCTAAGCATATTGATATCAAGCATCATTTTATTCGAGAACATGTTGAGAACGGGGATTTTCGTTAGAGTTTGTTGATTCTAAAAATCAATTGACTAACATTTTTACAAAATCCTTGCTTGAAGAAATATTTTGTTTCCTCAGAAATTGTCTTGGTATTACGTGCTTTATTTAAGATGTTTTAATTTAATTTCCTTTTATGCGTTTGATGTTTTTTTGTCTTTTGGAATACATATTGAGGACTTGTTATCCTCATATCTGCTGCACTGTTTTTATCTTCTTCTTTTTTGTCCTACTATTATCCTATTTGCCCTGCTTTCTTTTTGATTATGTCAAAGGGGGAGAACATTTTTGCTTCCACAATTTCCATAAAGGCAAGGGGAACCAACACATACAGAGGAGTCATACCACAAGGAGAGCTACAAGACCAACGAAATTCTACAAGAACATCAGGGAAGTTTCATTGTCTCTCATATTACTATATTGAAATTGTAAATTTAATTGTCATTATCAAAAAGGGAGAGATTTTTAACTTCTTAGCGTATGTTGATTTTGATAAATGACACTTACACATTCAGTCATACACTTCGCAGGCAAACACATCAATAAGAAAGGAAACCAAGCATAAAGCATAAGTGTCAAAATGAAGATATGTCCTCATCTCTCGAATCAATCGGAGATTCTAGAATCAATATTCAAGCAGATCATAATCAGTCAGAGATTCCAGAAATCAATCAAGAAGATCATGATTGATATGACAAAACAAATTTCCAGCCAAGATTCAAGCAAGCTACCAAAGGAAGAAAGAATCAGTAATCCAACAAGAATCAAGCAAGCTACCAGAGGAAGAAATAAAAACAAATCAGGCCAAGAATCAAGTAGATCGTCACCAAGAAGGAAGCAAAGCAATTATGTCATGCACATATCTGATAAGGACATGACTTAACTAATCGCCTCAATCAAGGGATCCCTCAACATCCTTGATTGAGATAAACTCCCTTGGATTTTCCTTGCAAGGGTATCAACCTATCAATATAAACTTCCCTTAGTGTTAGTTGTGAAGTACGGAATTCACTTGAGCTTATATTGTAATCTTCTTTTATCTTTCATAAAACTTTGTACACACTTGAGTGAACAATTGAAAAGAAAAGAGAAAGAAAGATGTGAGTGTAGGTTATACAAGTAGAGGTTGTGTCAAAGAAGAGGATTTGATTCGCATACCAGACAGGGCTCTCAACTATAACATTCTATAACACCCAAGTTCTCAACAAGCTCTTAAGGAAACCCTTGTAACCCAAGGGGACTGGAAGTAGGCACCACATTGGTGTTCCGAACCAGTATAAAATATTCTGTGTCGATTTACTTCCTGTCATTACTTTTATTTTATAATGTGATACTAACTTGCAGGTGAGTCGACTACTCCATTCGGGAAGTCGACTAAAGGAATTTTAATTCACCCCCCTCCCCCTCTTTACTTTCAACTGAATTCATTGATACAATCCAAATGCATTTATGAATACAATTACCTAATACCTTCTCTCTTTTTTTATCTTTCTATAAATAGTAAATATCTGGAATATAACTATAAATTCTTAATAAGGTCGGAAATATAGTTATTTTTAAAAATTCTTCTTAAAATAAGGGCAGACTCATTATCCACTTAGAGGTTGTTTGGTGTGAATGATAACACCAGATAGTCTTTGTGATTAAATTATAGTATCATTTAATTTGTTGTTTGGTTGGCAAGTCCAGAGTAACTTATCTAGGATTAATAATTAGTACCGGAATAAGTTATCCCTCTCCTTGGGTGGTAAAGTAATTCTGGGATAACTTATCACTGTCATAAAATAGGTATATGAAAAAGATATCATTATACACTTTTTTATACATAACTTTTCACATTCATGCATATTTATTTTTAATATCATGTATATTAACATTCACAACCTTTATTATTTCTTATTTTATGATAATTCTTCATATTTTTCAATTCAAAAATTACACTATATAAATATAATTTTTATTTGACTAATTCTTATGTTTATTTATATTTTGATTTCTCGTTAATCTTCTTTTACTTCAGATGAAAGTTCTATTTTTAAGCTAAATAAGAAGAAAGTTTTATTTTTAAATACATACGGTGCCATCATAGAAATGCACATACAAAAATAATTAAGCAAAAAAAATGAAAGTTTTATTTTTAAAATGAATAACTAAAGCATGAAAAGAAAATATAAAAAACTAAATAAGTGAAGCGTATTTTTGTAAACAAATAACTTGTTCTTAAAATTTATGTAATGCATATTATTTTGAGTACAACAAATCAAATACTCAATACGAAATAATCTCTCTACAACTTCTCCTATCATAATTAATCCCAACATAACTTATCTCAACATAATTAATCTCATGGTAACTTGTATTCGAACTAAACGATCCCTTAATATTTAGCAAATTTAAAAATAAACCCAATAAAGAAAAAGGTCATCCACTTCAAAACAAAAATAATAAAAGAAAAAGTTACGTAATTTGGAAGAATTAAGCAGGGATTTTTTGTAGAAAAAAATGAGAAAACTATTTATGACTTCAAAGATGTGAGAGAATGAAATCTTATTTACCCCTCGCACTAGACTTCATTATGAGCTAAATGAGGGAAAATTTTCAAAATGTCAATATTTTGACATTTAATAGGTTTCCTTTGTCACACATTCAATATTTATCTAAAATGTCAATTTTTAGTTTATATGTATTTGATTTATGTATATATTTATTTGTTTGATTTTCAAGATTACAATTATTTAGAAAGGAGAAAATCAAGGGAGATAATATTTTTTTTAAAAAGGAACATATCACTTGAAATTCTCATCAGTTACAATTTCAAAAAAAAAAATCACTTTTTTCATTCGATTGGATCAACTTTCCTTTTTATTATGTTTTCATTATAATTGTATACCAATAATTTATACATGTTATGTGCTTACTTTACCATTCAAATTAAAATTGATTTTTTTACTTTCATAGTGAAAACTACAAATTGTATTTCAGTGATCAAAATTGTATTACATGACTGCCAAATATATTTTTCTTTTATTTGTATTACAAAAATATTACTGATTGTATCTCAATATAATCTAATCATTACATATGAATATGATTTATGAAAGGATACAAGATTCTAGAAAAAAATAGCACACATGGTGACAATAATACAATGTTGAAGAAGGATATAATATTCTAAAAAAATAAATATAAATTGACTATGAAAGAAATAGGGATACAAGATTCTGGAAAACAAATAGCATACATAGTGAAAATAATACAATCTGTTGAGCAAGAATACAATATTCTAAAAAAAATACAAATTGACTGTTAAAAAATAGGATACATCTATGCTTAAGAAATACAAATCCATTTGACATACATATTTGAAAGACTACAAACTAAAAAGAAATACAATGTTCTTAATAAAAATACAAATGATGAGTTAAAAAAACAATTGACAAACAAAAATTAATATGAATACAATTTTGCAACGTTCTTCTCCGACTCTCTCTTTCTTCTTCATCTGCTATGACTTTTTTTCCGATTTTTTTCACCAAACCCAAATCTAAATCTGTATTCACTTGTGCATTAGTAACTCTATAAGCAAAATTCGAAATTATTAAATATGAATATATTTAGGGAAAATTAGCAAACTAGTCACAATCCCTAACTTAATTAGTAAAAACATCTACACTTTAAAATAATTATTAAAATGTCAAAATGTCAATATTTTAGAAAATAATTTGTATCCAAATACTATTATTTGTCTTTCCTTTTATTTCTCCAAACAGTCCAACATGAAATACATCCACTACCCATTTACACTTCTTTCTAGGCTTTAATACCATTAAATTTATTTTCCATCTTTTACGTTTTCAATTTTTCTTCTCTTTAATCAACTTTTCAGTTTTCACCATTGTCCCCATCATTCACGTTTTCTCTTTTTTTTTTCTCTTTCATCAAATTTTCACCATTATTCTCTCCCTTATTGTTGAAGAAGAACTAATTATCCAAGTTCATACCAATTTGTTCAGATCTATCAATTAATTCAAGAAATCTCTCAATAGATAAAGGTATTTTCGAAGTCATCATTTATTTTGTGAGATTTTGTTTTCAAAATCACAAATTATGTTGAATTTTGGATTGTCTGTATGACGGATTTTTCGTCATTTTTTCGATTTTTATGTGAGTTTGTTATATATTCATATTTAATAATTTTGAATTTTGCTTATAGGGTTACTAATGCACAAGTGAATATAGATTCAGATTTAGATTTGGTGAAAAAAATCAGAAAAAAGGAACATAGCAGACGAAGAAGAAAGAGAGAGTCAGAGAAGAACGTTGCAAAATTGTATTTATACCAGAATAGTATTCATATTAATTTTTGTTTGTCAATTATTATTTTTTCTCATCATTTGTATTTTTATTAAGAACATTGTATTTCTTTTTTAGTTTGTAGTCATTCAAATAGGTATGTCAAATGGATTTGTATTTCTTAAGTATAGATGTATCCTATTTTTTAATAGTCAATTTGTATTATTATTTTTAGAATATTGTATCCTTGCTCAACAGATTGTATTATTTTCACTATGTATGCTATTTGTTTTCCAGAATCTTGTATCTCTATTTCTTTCATAGTCAATTTGTATTTATTTTTTTAGAATATTTTATCCTTCCTCAACATATTGTATTATTTCCACCACATATGCTAAAAAAAATTTAAGTGATATGTTCCTTTCTTAAAAAATATTATCTCCCTTGATTTTCTCCTTTCTAAATAATTGTAATCTTGAAAATCAAACAAATAAAAAATACATAAATCAAATACATAACAAACTAA
>JAJONQ010023590.1:0-14366 GCA_036250385.1 Solanum microdontum
GAGTAGAAGGGTATTTTTAGACCAAAAGATGGATGAAGGATATTTTTAGATCTTTTCCTATACTTCAGGGGTATTTTTGGCCCTTTTCCGTAAAATTAAATATAATTTATCTTAGTTATGAAAAGAGTGTAGTTCTGATTTCTTATGCTAGTACATTTTTGTATGTATTGAACAAGACCGATCAAATTGAGGTAAATGTTTTGATTTAGAAAAACATATGTTATAAACTATCAAATGTACAATTATTATGGGTTATATATGTTAATTATCATTTTAATTTGTTAAATGGTAAGATTATATGCATAATAGATTGGATCGTGTCTGAATATAAATATTGATGATATGTCTTATGAGAAGCATGTAAGTTTTCATGGTGTAAACTCTGCAAGTGAATTTACGAATGAGTTTACGAATTCAACCAATTTAGCAATATTTAAAAAAAAAAGAAACTAACTACTCCCTATGTCTCAATTTATGTGGTACACTTCAATTTTCATGAGTCAGACAGTTTAAGTTTGACTGAGAATTTGCGCATAGAATCTTTAAATTTTTTGAAATGAAATTTATATTTTAGTAAATTGCGTTAAAAGTACTATAAGTCACAATAATTATTGACAATTGAAAATATTTAAAAGATATATGAAAAATTTATAGACAAAGATAAACTTATTTGAATCTCGAAATTCGAAAGATGTCACATAAATTGAAACAGAGGGAATAAGAAATTAAATTTGCCAAATAATTTATGGAGAAACTACCAAATTACACAAACATTCCTACTATACTTACTAATTGTCCCTGTAGTTTGAAATAAATACATTTTATCTCATTAATTAACAACTTCATATCAGATTTTAAGGCAGATACACTTAAATACATGTTTTTTGCTACCAAATACACTGAAATAGGGAGAAAGACGAGCGAAAACAGGAGGCAGGCAAGCGAAATTTGTCTATGTAATCGAGATACATGTGAATCACACTAGACACATATATCATGTATAAGGTGAAATTCACATGTATCTAGAATACCAAATACGCGAACGAGATAGGAGAGTGGCAAGCGAAATAGGAGGGAGGTGAACAAGATTTGTCTATATATCTTAGATACATGTGAATCAACTTGGATACACATACACTACACCTAATTTTGACCACACGCATCTCGAGATACATGTATCTAGACATATCTGAATGAATCAAAATCTAATAAGATTTGTAATATTACAAACTTAATGTATCAGCTCCTAAACTATTGAGATTTCTCTAAATTTCCCACAATTTAAATGTTAATTAAAGTATCTTAATCTTAACTTGAAAATTTTGAAATATGGCCTTCCAAGAACTGTGTGTTTCCAGTTAAACTCATCCCAAGCAGATAAAACAGCAACACTCAGCTCAACAGTCGACACACATAAAAATGGCCGCCGCCGCCGGTGCCGGTGCCATTAACTCTGGCCTACGATCTCTTCTTCTCAATACTACCCTTAGACCTTTCACTTCATCTTTCTTGAGAAAATTACCACTACCCACATACCTTTTTCTCCCCAATACGCCTTCCCACCACAACTTTTCCCATCGACCATTTTGCTCTATCTCACCATTGACGACATCCCAAGAAGACAATTTTAGCAATCCGAACAGTAAATCACGACCCAATGTTTTACACATTCTTGAAGAAAGAGGGTTATTGGAATCAGTGACTAGCGACTCACTTCGCTCCGTTTGCTCCGACCGGAGTTTGGGTCCGTTGAAAGTGTATTGTGGGTTTGACCCAACTGCTGAAAGCTTACACCTTGGGAATCTTTTGGGTATAATTGTGCTTTCTTGGTTTTTACGTTGTGGGCATAATGCTGTGGGGCTTATTGGAGGTGCTACGGGTCGGATTGGTGACCCGTCTGGGAAGAGTTTGGAGCGACCCGAGCTTGATTTAGTGACTTTGGAGAAGAATATATCTGGGATTGCTGGTATTGTTAAGAAGATTTTGGTTTGCTCACCAGGTGTTTGTGACAATGCTGGAGAGGTACAAATTTTGAATAATTATGATTGGTGGAAAGATGTGAAGTTTTTGGATTTTTTGAGGAATGTGGGGAGGTATGCTAGAGTTGGGACTATGATGTCGAAGGAAAGTGTGAAGAAAAGGTTGGAAAATGCAGAGCAAGGGATGAGTTATGCTGAGTTTACGTATCAGCTTTTACAAGGTTATGATTTTGTGCATTTGTATGAAAAGGAAGGTGTCAATGTGCAAATTGGTGGTAGTGATCAATGGGGTAATATCACTGCTGGTACTGATCTTATTCGTAGGCTTATAGGAAAATCTTCTGAAAATGGAGCTGTTGTTGGCAATGTTCCGGTTGTTTTTGGGCTTACTTTTCCATTACTTCTCAAGAGTGATGGTACCAAGTTTGGAAAATCAGAAGATGGTGCAATTTGGCTATCCGCTTCACTTTTGTCGCCGTATAAGTTCTATCAATACTTTTTTACTGTCCCAGATGATGATGTAGTGAGGTTTCTTAAGATTCTTACCTTTTTGAGCATTGAAGAGATTGCAGAGCTGGAGAGGGATATGGGAAAACTAGGATATGTTCCTAACACAGCTCAGCGTAGGCTGGCCGAGGAGGTTACACGGTTTGTTCATGGACAAGAGGGATTGGAAGAGGCTCTAAAGGCTACAGAGGCTTTGAAGCCTGGAAATGCTGATACCAAATTGGATTGGAAAACAATTGAAGGTATTGCAGCTGATGTTCCATCTTGCTCCATGAATCATGAACAGGTGTTAAACATACCAATTTTGGATCTTTATGTTTCCAGTGGTTTGCTTGAAAGCAAATCAGCTGCACGACGAATGCTTAAGCAAGGGGGACTTTACTTGAACAATGCCAAAGTTGATAGCGAGAGTAAGAAGATTGAGGCAGATGACATTGTGGATGACAAAGTTATCCTTTTGTCTGCCGGGAAAAAGAACAAGATGGTTGTTAGAATATCCTGAGCTGTTGCTGCTCGTCTAAATTTCCATTTGTGTTCGTATGTAAGGATGATTGTGGCTATTCCCACTGGTTGAATTTGAGGAGTAGTTGTTATTGAATCATACTTGTAGATGACAGTTCCATATTAGCATTCTGAGTTGGCGAGATACACAGTTTTACATGATATGCATATGATAGAACGAGAGGAAGACGGACAAGTGTTGAGAGGAAGTGAGAAGTTCTACATTACCGCAACGGAAAATTTTTCCTCTTCCCTTGGTATTTTTATGTAATTATTTTTAAAATAATGATCCAGGAGGGAGACAAACATGAGTTATGCAAGCTTTAAGAATTTCTTTGACTCTTGCAGAATTTCTTTTAATTGAAAAAGGTTCTGCTTGTTTTTCTCCTTGGACAGACGTGATATCTTATTGCAGTTAGGAGGACTCCTTATTTATGGTTCAACTTAAGTGATTGCATCTTTCGCCTCTTTTCTATTCAATTTTGCTATATATGTTTCATTCGACATGATTATAGAAGCAAGTTCTATCACAGAGAATCTGCAATCTTGTTTTAGTTGCAAGCCAGATGCAAAGTACAATTGGCTTAGCTAATACTATACTGATCCTGGGAGACACATAATAATTTGTCTGGGTTGACGAGCAGCATTTGTTGGTTTGATGAGATGTGATTTGAAATAGACTCTACCTTTATCAATTTCTGGAACTGTACCAAAAGTTTTATTTGTTGTGTTCAATTATAAACTTCCTTGTCCACTCTCCTGTTTAATCATTGGAGTAACATGGATAAGTTTTTGTTGGTTCTCTGTGCCCTTTGGGTAGGTTGTGTACTTCTCTGAAAAGGGAGAATTGCATCAGCTTAGGTTTGTCTCTTCTGGTGACTAACACATTAGTTGGAAGTATTGAATATTTAATGTTGCTGGTATTGGTGCAAAAGAAGACTATGAAGAAGAAAAATGACATTGATTAAGAAGAAGAATAGAAGGAGGATGGTGATCCTGTTCATTGCTGTTTTGGGAAAATAAAAAGGAATGTTGTTTCTATCGTTCTTGGTCTCTAGCCCTTGATTCTCTATGAGTCTACTTTATATGATTGATATGCGTTAACTTTTTTCAAATGTAAAGGAGGGGGTGGCCTTTGCGAATGTTGCTTATATTTAGTATTGTCAAAGGCAAAAAAGCTTTAGAAATCGCTCCAAGTATATCGAGGCTTTTGGCGCAAAGCGCAGTTAAATTGTGGGCTTTAGTAGAGAAGGCACAGTTAAGAAAAATAATTGTACTGCAAGAAAAAGTAACAATTCATTCACAATAGTTTCCTTAACAATTAATACATCCCTTTGTTAATTACATTTATTGTTTAGTATTGCTTGATTCAAATAGTATTTGCAAGAAATGAGGCGCCCGCCTTAGTGTCTTCCCTACACTGGACTAACATAAGCAAGGTGAAGCATCCTCATTGAGCTTTTTGAGCTTCAGGACTTAAGCACGCCTTAAATAAGCCTTTGAAGTTTGACCACACTGCTTATGTCATTCTTGGTGGTTAGCTTTAGCTGTATCTCTTATAATTCAATGGCTTCTCTATTGAGTGTTATGCTTAAATTGATATAATAATACACGAGTTTTTACCGATGTGTTTGACCTACCACGAAGGGAGGGTGTTAGAGGTACCTTTGTAGAAACACTAGCATGCTGAATGTGTATCATTAAACTTAATATGCTCAATGTGGTTACCTTTTTGAGTTTGTGAAGGAATGATTCTTGGGCCTTTTTTATTTCTGATGTACTTCTTTATTTGGTAGCAACTTACATGTGCGTTGAAAGAGAACATGTATTTGCTAAGTTTGGCAATGGGGTAGAGCAGGACTGAGCTGAGGCTGGGCAAAGCATAAATAGTGAAGCAAAGATGAGTTCTTAGGCGAAGGGGATGGGGTGGAGCTGGTCAAATACTCAAATTCATTTTTAAAAAATAGTGGGGGAATTGATAAAGTTAGCTCTCTCAGTCTTCAAGCCTGAATGCCAAAGTGAAAACTCAGTTTTGGGAGCCATTGTTGCTGGCAGGTGTTACCTTCTGCAAATCCATTGTCTACAGCTTCCTCAAAGCCATTCTTGATGGTAAAACTGCTTCCCTTGGTTTATCTTTTTTTGTTTCTTTACTTCTTTCTTTATTTTTTCGAATGTTGGCCTAGTTTTATTTGACTTTTATTTAACTTAGCTTGACCTCAGTATGTTTGTAATGGAAGACATATTATGATTTCGTGATATAGTTTCCCTTTGGTTTTTAGTGTTGTGGATTGAATATGATTTTTTCTTAGATGAGCAACTTGCGGGTTTTGGATAGATGAATTACCATAGCTCAACGTCAGAATGTGCAATATCAGTTTGAGCAGAGACAAGATATTTTAACTTCTTGAAGCATAAGGTTGATGATTGAGTGAACTATTTTCTAAAGTATAGGTGAAAGAAGAAAACATTGAAGATAAGGAAAAAATGTGTACCTCCACTAATTAGAAAGTACCAATCTTATCTTCTTATATAATTGAAGAAAGACTTGAACTACTGTCAGGCAATGGTTGATGCATTCTTCCATTATCTTTCCCCTTCCTAGGATGAATTTGACACCTTCCTGTTCCTGCTCACTTGTTCAATTATTTTTATTTTTTATGATGGTGCTGTCGAGGCCAGGTTGCACGTATCTCTGACTATTTAATGGGCACCTGCTACCTCTCACAGCACAACTATCGGGTAACACTGCTCACCAAGGCTTAGGCAGATGAGAAAAAAACACCTAGTATATTTTTTGCCTCTGTTGGTATTTGAACCTGAGATCTCATGGTTACTTCATTGACCACTAGATCACACCCTTGGCTGCCTTACATATTTATTTTTAAGCAGTAACCGTTTCTAGAAGTAGGGTCCACTGAAAAAATAGGGGTTAGTTAGATGGGATAATTGCTTCAATGTCTAGACTTAATTGTTTCAAAGTTCCTTCATCTTTGTAGAAGTCCTTAATTTCCTATGGAACATTATCAAAGGCTAAGAAGAAAAAGTTAGTTTCATACAAGTGTAATTCTGTAGTGACAAAGAACATGAGATCAGGAAAAGTAGAAAAAGAGATAAAGTGAGCTGCATATAAAGAAAGAAGGGTGAAATTGCTAACGTTACTTTGGAACGAATAAGACTACTTTACTTTGTCTCAGTAGATCATCTAAACAATAAAGGTTAAAAGATATTATGTGTTGCTTCTAATTTGTGTGTGTGAATGCAATCTAAGCTACCCTTATCTAATGGTACTTTGTAATCTGGAGGCTATTATCAGATCAATCTTACCAAAAACAGAGAATAAAATAAAGATTCAAAGGTTTCTTCTCATCACAGACAACGGTAAACTCCATTTAGGTTCCATGTTCTTATATGGCTCTTGCAGCTCGGTGATTAGAAAGCTTAAGTCACGTCTGTAAGCATTTTAAATTCATAAATATAGGTTGCATATTATGTCAAGAAGATATCTCATAGGGATGATTACTTGGCCAAAGACACATTGCGATGCTTTTATCTGGGAGTTCATATTGAGCTTGTTCAACTTCCAGTTAGTTCTTAATTTCTTTTCATTGTGCAGAATTCTTGCTATACTAGTATTAATATATTTGTTCTTCTGTGTTATGATTTTCTGTTACTTCTCTTTTCTGTGCTGATTCATGATCAGCGACATTGTAATGAATGTGTTGCCTTGTAACAGTATGAAGCATCAGAACAGTTTGGTAACAAATAATATAATGGGGCAGTATTAGATACTAAATTGATGCTTTGAACTATCTATTTTCTTTTTAGGTGTGATTTCAGTTATTCATAGAGTTTCACACTCCACTCTGTTCAATAAAGAGTGGTCTATAACAGGTATTGTTGGTGTTGCTGGTTGTGATTTATGGCGGCTGTGGTGCTGCAAGTATGAAAATGGTGTGGGGTGGATATTGCAGCAGTTTGATTTGCTTTTGATTTTGGTGAAGACTGTGGCATAGCTGCACAATTTGTTTAGTTTTGCTGCTAGCCTGTTAATATGTTGCAATTTACTGAAGCTGGACAAATAAGCTCAAATTGAAGGATATGCTTTCTACATTCAGAATCTGAAACCATCCAATGCTCTAACCTTGCTTCAGACTTCAGAGCATTCTTACTTATGTTGTTAAATCTGTTATCATTTTCTAGTGATGTTCGCGTTTGTTACTTTATGATGATACAGAATGCTGGCTGGCTATTTGAGCTGTAGAGTTTGGTTTTCTCTTGTAGTTGATAAAAGCTCTCTTAAGGATTTTTCATGTGTACATATAAGGTGACATGACCAAGTACGAGAGCGGCTTAATGAACTCAACTTGTGAAGAGTTCTCTGTGCAGCTATGTAGTAGTTGCGGTCAAGTAGTAAGAGCACAACCAGTGATATGAGGTTATGTTATGTAGTAGTGGCTATCAAGTAAAAACCTTGCCATGTAGACAAAATCCTTGGTACTTAAAAGTGAAAAATGATAAAGTGATAGAATTCATTATTCACCGAGTTTCAAACCGTGCAAAAAGGTACATTGTGGCAGTCATGTTATATATATATACTTGTTTGGAGGTATTGGAATGTTGTACTGTTTGGCCACTGTGGTGGCACAGTTACTGGTCTTTTGGGTTGTAGTTGGGGCCAGAAAAAGTGTGTACTATCAAAAGGTATTACTGAGTAATGAGTGCATGTACTTGGATCACTTTCTTGTCCAAAGTTAGAGTTGTATACATAGAAATATAGAAAATTGTGTGCATCTCTCTGTCTATTTTGGTTGTATCTTCCAAATGTACATATATCTATCTAAAAAATGCATTATTTTGTCTAGGTCCTGACTAAGAACTTGAATTAATACAACTTATCGAATAAAATATTTCATCGAGGAATTTTACTTTATCGATTCTATGTAATTGATGATTATTACTTCCTTGACTATCTATCTTGGTGACTTGGCACCGAGGGGTTAGGGCTTCTTTATTGTGAGATGTCTAAAAGACGGGCCAATTTTTGGCTTTTTTTGTTGTGGACACACAAATGTTTACCAAGGAAAAGGGTCGATGTGGGACTCTTCACATCAACATCTCTCCGCTAATAGTGTCTGCTTTGGCTCAATGCGAATAGGCAGGAGGTCTTGAAGTGAAGGAGAATTCTACATAACTGTTCAGTATCAACATATTTTCCTACTTCTAACTGTCCTCCTAACCGTGCAACATAATAAGTTTGATGCGAATATAATTAGAGAATTATAAAAAAAAAAATGAAACAAAACATAAAATGAGAAAAAGAAATTCAACTATTCTGCTTCATATTCCTTGTTCTCAACTAGTCTATCTTCCTTGGTACTTTATTCTAAATGTAACAAGGCAGAATAACTTTTCTTTCTTCTTCTTTTTTTAAAAAAAAAAGAACAATGAAATAAAAGAAACAAAATTGCAAATACCCAAAAAAAAAATCCTAATAATTCTAGAAAAATCATCCTAGCCCATCCTCTGGTGAATTTGGGCTTTTGACAAACCTACCCTGCAATAATTTAAAAAAAAATAACACATGTATAAGTGCAAAATTAAGAGACTTTTAATTATATGAAAATGGATTATAGAATCTAATTTACTTGCTAGATATGTTAATTAAGTGGAGTTTTGTTTCCCCTTTATAAATTTCATTTATTTTGACAATATATGACATATAAATGAGGATTTAAGAAGAAATTGTAAATGTATCCCTAAATATAAAATTTGAATCTTTTTTTTTCTTTAGAAACTTTCTAGATTTCTACCTAGTTATTTGGAAATTAATTTTTTTTTTTCTAAAATTTAAAAGTGATTGTTAAAAAAAACAATCATTCACAACAAGAAAAACTAATATAAAAGTTCATCATTATAGTGTAAAAATAAAAAGTATCATTTCCTAAAGTTTAAAAGTGCCTTTATTTGATTTATTAGATCCCCCACAATCTTATTTGTCTACACAATGATTAAGTTATAAGAATTTAAATTGTCAAAAAAAATTTAATAATAAGAGAAAAAACCATTTACCTTTATAAGATTTAGAACTTTTATAAATATATAAAAAAAAAATTGGACATATGTTCCATGTTTTACTTTTTCATTTTTGTCATTCCTCCTTGTTTCACACTAAGGGATCAATTCTTTTTTTTAATAAATATAAAAAAATTGTAGTAAAAAGATTTCTTGTTTTAAAAAAAAATACACTTTTTTATTCATTTCTCTATATTTCAAGCCAAAAAAAAAATCAAAATAATTAATTGAACACTTCAAGTATCAGTATATAAAAAAAACTGACTAAAACTTACTATCAGATTACTCAAAAAAATAATTATAATGTTGATAATAAACGAAATAAATAACCTAAAAAATTAAGGAAAACAACTAACAAAAAGAGGTGATCATCTAAAAAAAACTCTTACATTATCAACGTTTATAAGTTGATTTTTCTTCATAATAATAATACCTTCATTCTGGGTCGTCGATCCGCGTTGACTTTTCTAACTTGGTATCTAATTTTTTTAGAAAATAAACGAGTACGTCGTTTTTCTTTGTAACGTAACACACTAGCCTCTCTAATTCCTCCATTATCTGAGAATAAGTCTATTTGTGCTAATCTAGCCTGCATCCAAAAAATAAAATTAAATTAAATTAAACCATTATTTAAAAAAAAAATTAAAAAAAATAAAAAGGAAAAATATATAATATTCCTATGCATTCTTCAAATTTTATTAAAATTCAATTAGTTCCAACTTCTAATGGGTCAAAACAAATATGTAACAACATAAGGGTGAAAACAAAAATGTTGATTGTATCAACAAGACACTTAATATTATGAATTATATGATAATATAATATTCAGCAAAAATTGCACAAATAAGATCTTCGGCAATTTTTTTTTTATAAACACTTGATTTTTAAAAAGTGAAAATTAAAACATAAATTAAAGAAAAACAACGGTAACAAAATAACAGAACACAAGTAATAATAGGACAAGTAGAAAATGATTTTATAAAATATGTCTTAACAAAATGACATATTTGAAGTCATAATAAATGATTTGATAATAAAAACACTTTTTTTGGATGCATTATTAGTCTATTACGTCAACAACAACATTATTGAATAAACTATAAAGGAAAGTAATATTTAAAATTATAACAATCATTGTGTGTGTTAAGGATGCATACACGTAGTATTAAACTAATTATTTATTAAATACTATATATTTGATATCTAAAAATTATTAAACTACGACTAATTCAAAATTAACTTTCGAATAAGTATATACTAAAAGGAATAGAAAACAAATTGAACTTTTCAAAAATATTCTTAAAAAACACATTAGTGTGCAACAATAAAATTATATTTATATGACTTATAGGTTTCACAAATCTGAGCCGTAGAAGCAGTTTTTAAGGTACAATTCTTTTTCAAACTCTATTACTATGAGATACTTTATGCACCGAACTACGATTTTGTACATTAGTGTGTTAAAAGGGTCCTACTTTCTAGCTGGAAAGAGGCAAGATTGTAACAGTCATTTGATGCTAACTACCAACTTGAATATTATGTCATGAAATTCACCAAAAAGAAAAAAAGAGTCAAATAAAAAGTGTATAAAAAAGCAGAAAAGTATTTTTTGAAAAATAATTTAAAATATTTCTTAATAATTAAAGAAAAAAAAAGCATGAAATGCACGTGTCGTGGTCCAAAAATTATGTTGCAGTTTTATCTAGTATGCTTCCTACTTTTAACTAAAAATAACAGAATCCAATAAATAAAATTCTTCATAATATTTCAAACAGAATTTAACCATAAAGATAAAAATAAAATAAAAACTTACTTGTACATCATTTCCTGCAGCATCAGAACCCTGAATGTCATCGGAGAACGGGGATTCCTTATCGGACCACGCGTTCAAAACATCATCGAAGTTCAATTTTAGTAACAACCCCGATTTTGGTTTAGGAACATCGACTACCTCCTCTTTAATCGATTGACTTGAATTCTCCTTATTCGTCTTCTTTGTAATCGAATTATCTTTAGCTGATGATGTATCTGCGGCCCCTCTCAACTCCACAACTCTCTCAACTTTCTTTTTCTTTTTTTCGATTGGAGGTTTACTAAATTTCGGAGTAATGTCGGTAACGTTCACACTAGAAGTATACCTCCACCAATTATCACCATCATCAACATTTCTCAATGGTCTCACCCCACCCCTCATTATACCAAAATCATAATGTTGGTACCCATTTTCGAATCCTAATCCTATTGGAAAACCATAGCAAGTGCCACCAGAATTATTCTGGTGGCGCTTGCTATGACTATAAGTATAACTAAATATCGACTCATTCTTTACGTCATTCTCAACTCTTAACTTTCCCATGATATTATCAATAACACCTTCTTCAATTTCCTCATCTAAGATAGATTCAGCATCGAAATCTTCTTGAAATTCTTCACACACATCTAACGAACTACTCCCTTTAGAGTCGATTTCCCCAGGACTCTGACATGGTTTTTCACAAGAACTGACCGACTTATGCTCAATTACGCAATTGGGTTTTTCAATCAATGGAGGATGGAGTAAAAACCCCGAGTTTTCGACGATTTGGTAAGGGACAACCAAGTCTGAGGACTCATATGTAAAGGGGTAATGTGGTTTAGTGAATTTGCAAGGCTTAGTGAGGTGTTTTGATGAGAAAATTTTGGGATAAACTGTTGATAAAAGAGCTGCAGCTTCATTGTAGGTTTGGTTAGGTCTTTTTCGAGGTGTTCGAGGTTTTCTAGTAGAGATTGCAATGGGGGAATTGCTCGATTCGGATAATGTTGAAGAAGGTGAAGATGATTGGGAAGTCCATGAAGTAGATGGAGATTTTATAATCTCTAAATCTAATTTATAAGCTGCTCTACCACCACCAGCCAAACAGGATGACATTTTTCTACTATATAAAAATAACAGAGCAAAAAAACAGAGAGCAAAATTTCAAGAAATTCAATGATGAATTCTTGAAAACCCCATCATTTGGTACTATAAAAAAAAACAAAGTATGTAGTGCAATACAAAGAAATCCCTAAAACCCTAAAAAATGGAAAAATACATTACTTATTTCTCACTATAAACCAAACTTTTCGAAACATTATTATATATTTAAAAATTTATCAAATAAAAAAGTCAAGCACTTTTTCAGTATCAAGTACCTACCAAAAACATAAGAAGAATTTGACAAATGAAGTAACTAATCCCAAGAGAATCTAACCTTAAACAAGAAGAAGGGAGAATTTAGTTGAGCAAGAAGATGAAAGCACAGAATTCAAGAAAATGTTTAAGAGAAATATCTAAGAATGGGAAAAGGGGTATTTAAATAAAGGAATTCACAAGGGTTTTGGGGTTTGGCATATATCTAAATATAACAAAAAATATGAAAAAAAATTAAAGTATGATAGAAAGAAAAAGGGGTCACGGGGGAAGATAAAAGGCTAAGATTTGTTGAAAGAGTTCACTAGAAGAGATTGGGGTGTTTTTGGGTGATGGAAAATCAGTAGTACAGAAGAAAAAAACAAACAAAGCCTACAACTATTGGATGGACCACTTATTGCTTTGTGATTTACAAATTTTTTTTATTTTTATTTTTTACTTTATTTTAGAAGTGCAATTATTTATTTTACTAAAATATCATCTTAAACCAATGTATTATTTGTTGAAATCTTGTATTAACCTTCTTGATAAGTTTTGAGTATAGGACTAAATTCTAGATACTCGATGCTGATGTGATACATAAATGTTGGTGGTGTATAGATGAGTATTCTGTAACTTGGAGTATTGTTCAGTTGATACAGTGAAGATTTGTTATGCATCCGTTATAAGTTGAGGTTAAGATGTATATTTGTGTTTAAAACAAGCTCTAGCAAGTTTTGGTTCTCAAAAGAATTATTACCGTTGTTTTAATTTGTCTGTTTGTCTTAATTTGGTTTGATACGAAATTTAAGAAAGTAAAAAACTTTCGAATCTTATGGCCTTGAACTAAAGATACTTATATAATATATCAAAATGATCTTTAATCTTGTGGTCTTAAATATATCATGTAGAAAGTTGAAATTAAGAAGTTTTCAAATTAGGAAAGAAACATTTTTAAAAAAAAATAAACTAAAAAGAAAGTAAAATTGTTTTAGTGAGGATAAGATGTATGAGACCTTACTTCTATATATGTATTGAGAGAAAAATTGTTTCCGATAAATTCTTAACATAATAATGCATTACTTACAAGCTAGAAAGCGAAATAACAACAAATGAAGAACAAATAACATGTTACAAAAATAAAACGGACAAAATCTATCATTAAAAATAATTATCAATCGTTAATTTTGTTTGATGTTAAATTAACCATAAAATTATCTAAAAATCTTGTCCAATTAGCTATTTACGATATATTAGGGATGAACTTTTTAACCAATTCCTATTCTTCTTGTAGTCTGTGGTACTACATATATAAATTTAAAATTTTTGTTCACCCTAAAAAATGTAATCTACATTATTGAAAACTACTCTCATTTATTCATTTTGTTTTACTAGAGAAATACAAAAAAACATGAAATAATAAATAGTATCTGTTTAGATATCCTAGGTACAATGAAACATTTCAAAAATTCCAATTCTGGAAAACTCAATAAAATATCATTCTTTTTCATAAATCATTTAATAATATCTTGAATACATCAAAATTGAACAACAAAAAAAAAAGTTTCAAAGTAATGGTTATCTTGTTGTTTTATTATAAAGTATGGGCAATTTTGTAACAAAGAAAGATAATAAAATAAAATTAAAAAAATTTTATTTTAAAATTTTAAAAAATAGGTAGAGAATACCATCTAATCCTTATCATGGGCACTCATAGATTTCCTTTGTTCTATCATAAAAACTGCTACTACCATACCTAAAAAATTCCTTTGAAAAATTTAAAAAAATTATAAAAATAAAATAAAAAGTGTTTCTTATCTAATGACGTGGCGTGTTGTGATTGGTTAATTGAGATTTTCATGGATGACGTGGAATGTCTTATATGGGGTTAGAGGATTTTCACATGTATCTAGAAAAGAGAAAAAAAAGGGTATATTTTTGGATGTAAAATGAGTGCAATGATTAAAACCCTATTGGTGTATTGTGGTCCTATATATGTGGCATATGGCAATCCAACGTATGCCTCTTTATGATCAATGGCTTCTAATCAATATTGCACTATTACTCCTATATGTTCTTCAAAACTTCCACCGGGGGGGGGGGGGGGGGGGGGGGGGGGGGGGGGGGGGGGGGGGGGGGGGGGGGGGGGGGGGGGGGGG
>JAJONQ010023591.1:0-17826 GCA_036250385.1 Solanum microdontum
AGAAATTAACGTCTACACATATAATATTTATGATCACTTGACATATGTGGATTAGTACAATTCATTATTTATTGGCATATTCAGTATTCCAAGAGAGAGTGGGTTTGGTTTTTCAACCTGATACATGTATTATGTTTCTATAGTTTGTTAGTCACCAAAGTGACCAAACTAAAATGTATATAAAATTATTCACATGCACAAAATTTTATGATATTATGTATGCATTTGTATCTATATAGTTTGTTAGTCACCAAAGTGGCCAAACTAGAGAAATTAACGTCTACACATATAATATTTATGATCACTTGACATATGTGGATTAGTACAATTCATTATTTATTGGCATATTCAGTATTCCAAGAGAGAGTGGGTTTGGTTTTTCAACCTGATACATGTATTATGTTTCTATAGTTTGTTAGTCACCAAAGTGACCAAACTAAAATGTATATAAAATTATTCACATGCACAAAATTTTATGATATTATGTATGCATTTGTATCTATATAGTTTGTTAGTCACCAAAGTGGCCAAACTAGAGAAATTAACGTCTACACATATAATATTTATGATCACTTGACATATGTGGATTAGTACAATTCATTATTTATTGGCATATTCAGTATTCCAAGAGAGATTGGGTCTGGTTTTTCAACCTGATGCATGCATTATGTTTCTATAGTTTGTTAGTCACCAAAGTGGTCAAACTAAAATGTATAAAATGATTCACATGCACAAAATTTTATGATATTAGGTGTGCTTTGTATTTATATAGTTTGTTAGTCACCAAAGTGGCCAAACTAGAGAAATTAACGTCTATGCATAAAATTTATGATCACTTGATGCATGTATTATGTTTTTATAGTTTGTTAGTCACCAAAGTGGTCAAACTAGAAAAATTAACGTCTACACATATAAAATTTATGATCACTTGATGCATGTATTATGTTTCTATAGTTTGTTAGTCACCAAAGTGGTCAAACTAGTATGGTTAAGAGAGATATGCACTCATAAAATTGTTATTTATCTATGAAGGTTAATTAAATGCCTATATATTGAAAAATAAATAGATAAATTGACTTTCACTATTGCTAGAACTTAAGAATTTACCCAAAGGTGAATCTATCATTCTACGAATAGTGAAAATTATGAGGTGAATTAATATTTTAGTCAAACACATATTGTATATCCAAAGATGTTGTATATGTTCGATTAAAAATATTCAATTACCTATTAAAGATTAAAAAAAATGGCATTTAAATTATGATAATGTGTCGTAGTATCTACCCAAAGGAGAATTACAATATATTCTTATTGCTTTACTGAATTCACATCATTTTCTGATTTGTGAGCATGTATACTTATAAGCAATTATTCATCTTTATTCACATGTTTCGTCTGTTACTGTGTTCAATGGATTGAACTTCTCTGAATGGCATGAACAAGTCCAGTTCCACTTAGGTGTGATGAATCTTGACTTGGCACTGCTGAATGACAAACCTACTGTCATTACTGATAAGAGCAGTGAGGATGAGAAGTTTTTTCATAAATCATGTGAGCGCTCTAACAGATTAAGCCTTATGTTTATGCAAATGATTGTGGCTAACAACATTAAGAGTACTATTCCACAAACAGAAAGCGTCAGGGAATACCTGAAGTTTGTGGAAGAAAGTTTTCGTTCAGCTGATAAGTCTCTCGCTGGTATACTAATGGTTGAACTCACGACCATGAAGTTTGATGGATCACGTAGTATGCAAAATTATATCATCGAGATGACCAACATTGCAGCAAGACTTCAAACTTTGGGGATGAAAGTGGATGACACCTTCTTGGTTCAGTTTATTCGGAACTCATTGCCTCTTGAGTATGGACCATTCCAAATTAACCATAACACTATTAAGATAAGTGAGATGTTTGTGAATTTTCTAGTATGCTTAATCAAGAAGAGTCAAGACTTATGAAACAAGGAGGTCATTCCATTAACCTCATGGGTCAAGGAGCTGGTAAAGGACTTAAAGTGAAGGCCAACAAGTTTAAGAAAAACAAAGCACCTGCTAAATTTCCACATGATGCTCATAAGGAACTCAAGGCCGATGTGTGTCGTTTCTGTAGAAAGGAAGGACACTATCGATAAATAAAAGTTCTGATTATTTGTGGCATAAACGTTTGGGTCATGTATCCAAAGAATGATTAAAAAAAGTATTAGTAAAGAATGAGATTCTTCTGAATTTGAATTTTGCTGATCTTGATATATGTTTGGATTGCATTAAAGGAAAGCAAACCAAGCATACCAAGAAAGGTGCCACAAGGAGCACTCAGTTTCTTGAAATTATACACACTGATATTTGCAGACCCTTTGATGTTCCATCTTTAGGTGGAGAAAATATTCTATCACCTTTATCGATGACTTTTGACGTTATGGATTTATCTATTTGTTGAAAGAAAAATCTCAAGCAGCGGACGCTCTCAAAGTGTTCGTTAATGAGGTTGAAAGACAATTAGATAGGAAGGTGAAAATCATTAGGTCAGATAGAGGTGGTGAATATTATGGAAAGTATAACGAATCAGAACAATGTCCAGGTCCATTTGCAAAATTCCTTGAGAATTGTGAAGTTAGTGGGAGTGTCGAACGACAAAGTGAGGAAATTAATCAGGTAAGGGTAAATATTTCATTGCCCATGAATGTACCTACTTACGCACCAATTACAAATGTTGTTCCTCTTGTTGAAGAACACTTTAACAATGTTGAGCAACATTTGGGTGAAACACACTTCAAGAAGGAACTAACTCACAAGTATCTGATGCAAATGAACCACAAACAGTACCATTAAGAAAATCGTTCATTTCAGATGATTATGTAATTTATTTGCAAGAGTCAGATTTTGACATTGAAATTAATAAAGGTCCGGTTTCATTTTCACAAGCCATAGAAAGTACTAAGTTTGATAAATGGATTGATGCCATGAATGGAGAGTTAAAATCCATGGAATACAACAAAGTTTGGGATCTCGTTCAATTACCAGAAAGTTCTAGAAGAATCGGGTGTAGATGGGTCTTCAAGACCAAACGTGATTCTAATGGTAATATTGAACGATATAAAGGCAGACTCGTTGCCAAGGGATACACTAAAAAAAAAGGAGGCATTGATTATAAAGAGACCTTTTCACCTGTCTCAAAGAAAGACTCATTAAGAATTATTTTGGCTTTGGAAGCTCATTATGATTTAGAGTTACATCAAATGGATGTGAAAACTTTCTTTCTTTATGGAGACCTCGAGGAGGATGTTTATATGGACCAACCAGAGGGTTTCAAAATTAAAGGAAAAAGATCAAATGGTGTGTAAGCTAAAGAAGTCAATATATGGACTCAAACAAGCCTCACGACAATGGTATATAAAGTTTAATGAAACCATAACATTTTTTGAATTTAAGGAGATTACCATTGATCGGTGTATATACCAAAAGATCATTGGGAGTAAGTTTATATTCTTAGTCATGTATGTTGATGACATTTTACTTGCTACTAATGATTTAGGCATATTGCGTGAGACGGAAGACTTTCTCTCTATGAACTTTGAAATGAAAGATATGGGTGAGGCATCCTATGTGATAGGGATAGAAATATTTCGTGATAGATCACAAGGATTATTGGAACTATCTCAAAAAAGGCTATATCGAAAGAGTTCTAGAGAGATTTAACATGAACAATTGTTCAGCATGAATAGTTCCTATTCAAAAATGGGGTAAATTTAATCTCATGCAATGCGCAAAAAATAATGTAGAACAAAACTAAATGGAATCAATTCCTTAATTTTCTATTGTTGGAAGTTTGATGTATATTCAAACTTGCACAAGACCGGATATTAGTTTTGCAGTTGAAATGCTAGGAAGATATCAAAGTAACTCTGAAATTGATCACTGAAAAAAACTACAAAGAAAGCTTGTGGCATATTATGAAGCCACAATTCATGCATTATGGCTGTGAAACTTTATTTCAGGTCTTGGGGTTGTCGACACCATTACCAAGCTGCTGAAAATTTATTGTGATAATATTGCAGCAATATTCTTCTCCAAGAACAATAAGTACTCCAAAGGTGCCAAACATATGGAATTAAAATACTTTACTGTCAAGGAAGAAGTTCAGAAACAAAGAGTGTTACTTGAGAATATTAGAACTGATCTCATGATTGCAGATCTGTTAACAAAAGGCTTACAACCAAAGATATTTAAAGAACATGTTCAAAGAATTAGTCTTGGTTGTACTTATGAATGATACATTTTTTATGTTTTTACACTCTGAGCTCAATTATGTGTTTCTGATAAACATTAATGAATATCTTATTTCTCATAATGGTGTATACATTATTGTTTTGAGATATTACAAGATAAGTCTCTATGAGACATTATTATGGACCGTAATGTTATATGTTTTTATAGTTTATGAACCTAGTATGATAAGTTGCTAAGGTAGTAGTATATGGAAGGAAGTATGTACCTTAACATTTATGTACAACTGCCATAACTAGCATTAGTAGTTTGTTATATTGTGGTATGTATGATGGACATTATAGAAGAGATTTATTGTATGCGCAACTAATGTTTATTAAATATTAATGTTATATGGTCATTGGGCCAAGTGGGAGAATGTAAGAATTATTATTAATTATTATTAATTATTTCTTACTTATGGCCCAAGTTTACTTGTAACCCAAGTAATACCATAAATAATATTTAATAAGGAATAGATCTCGTCCATACATTGGTTACTTGATGGACGTACCAAATTAAGTCTTAACCTCTATAAATTGGTCCTCCCTCCACCCATTAGGGTTACCATATATTCTCTACAATAATTTCATCGTTGACGGTTGTGGTAGCATAAAGTTAGGGTAAGGAGGTAGAAACCAATTTACGACTAACGCTTCCGTTTTTCTCTGTGATGATGTCTTCCGCATCAGGTATGTGCCTCTAACAATCTCTATATAAGATTATCGTGTTTAAGATCCTGATATTATGTATTAAAGTATTTAATCTTACAGTAGCATCCAATTCCAACACAAATAGTTTCTTTGAAAGGTTACATTTATTTTACAAATATTGATTGTTTTCGTTCTCCTTGGTCCATTACAAGTTTGGAATCGTCTGCCAAAACCAACCTCAACTCATAATTCGAAAAAAGCTTGGTCGGTAAACCAAACCGACCTTGGAGGATGGTTTTAAAAAAATATAAATTAGGAAAATTTGAAGAGGCGATAGAAAAAAAGTTTCAGTAGATGCTGATGCAGGGTCGGGCGTGTTGGATACTAGATTTTATGAGTTACGGATCGGATGATCCTCATTTCAGATACCATAGTCTCTTTCTCATGATATGTCAGTTGCACTTCAATGAAAATAGGTAAGATATTGTTTGTGCACGAGGCACTTCAATGAAGGATTTGAGTACTGTTTGTGCACGAGGCTACTTACTGGTCACATCTCGCTGCGATTAAGTCTAATTTGGAGTGACATCTACTTGGAGAACCATTAGCATGTTGAACAATAATATAACTTGGAGCACTTGTTTGTGGTTCAAATGATTGTCCATTTACAACATAAGACACAAGTTTAACTTTAACCGCTAAAGAGTCATCCCATGATGTGATTCCCATCACACTATTCTAAAAAGCAGAGGAACCAATGAATGATTGTAGATGTTGTCTATATATACATCAGCCAACTAGTTAATTAGTTGTAACTAACTTAACTAACTACACTGTCACTAATTTAACTAACTCTACAGTAACTAACTTAACTAACTGCTCACATAGTTAGTTACTCTTAGCCTCTTTTAACTACTTGGCTCAACACTCCCCTTAAGCTTGGTGTTATAAATAGGTTTAGAACACCAAGTTTGGATGTAAGATACGCATGCTGCACTTTACTTAGGCTCTGCTGGTTGATCACCAGTTGGAATGTACTCAGTTTTGATCAACCCTTGATGAATCTTTTCTCTAACAAAGTGACAGTTGTTTTACTCAAAAAATATAAATAAAATAAAAATGACTAAGTTTTCGAAAAATCGATTAAACTTATGGTTTAAGCGAAATCAAATTTCTAAAGGAACAGAGTCGCCACTTAATTTTTAGTAAAAATCAAGAAAAAAACCCAAGGTTTTCAAAAGATTTAAACAGATAAAATCAATTGAAAATAAAAGGGTTCGAAGTTCAATGTACATTCCGAGAAGGTGTCAGGCCCTCGGAATGCCCGCTAACTCGCGATTGACCGGCGATTTGACTAAGAGTAACTTTGACTAATTTTTGAAATTTTAACTAAGTAAAAGAACTCATTTAGTTTAACTTATTTATTTATTACTATTATTATTATTTTATTATTATCAATTATTTTTAAGGGTGAAATAAACTAAGGGGATCATTCTAAAGGGAATAATTTAAGAAGTGCAAGTCAAACTAAAAAAATATAAGTAAAACTAAGTGATAAGTGAAAATATAAATATATTTAAATTAAGGATAAGAAAATAAGAAATGACTTCTCTTGGGGAGTTTAATTAAATAAAAACCAAAATCAAATAAAATGTTAGTTGATACAATAATAAATAAAGAGTAAAGGAAAGAAATATCAAATTTGGGCCAAAGGCCCAAATTCTCAGACCTTGAACTTGTCCTAAAACTATCAAAATAATTTCAAAATATATGGGTTTCGGCCCAATTAAACAAAATATGAAACTGAAAATTTTTGGGGCTTTTGGGCCCTATTTTTGCTGATGTATATGGTGTATACGGCCATCGTATATCGTTGTATACTTCTTGTATATCCTGCGTATAAACTGGTGTATATCATGTATACTTCGTTCCAAAGGACTGTGAATAAATCTGCAATTTTCCAGCAATGACCGGGGGCTGACTCGAGAGGAATTGAACTCAGAAAATGCAGGAAATGAGTCCAAAATAAACTCGAATTGGTATCACATGCAATAAGAAAAAGGTAAAAATTAATAACTTATTAATGCTTTGTTAAATCAAACATGAGGCAGTGGTAGAGAGCTTAAGACTTAAATAATCAAGAATTATATATATACACCAATTGACAAATGATGTGTCCGTAATTTTTACTAGCATGAGACTAAATAAAATGAGAAAAAATAGATAAGATCCAACACATGATAAGCATTTAGAAATACACAAATGAACTTTAGGAGGGAAGTGAATTACAAGACAAACAAAATAATGAAACAAGATTGGAGAAAGAGAAGACTAAAAATATTATCTAATTCTCTAATAACAACTACAAAAGAAACTTCAATGGTATAATTCAATCAAAAGGCAGCAGCAAGTCATTTAATATTAATTTGAAGGCAAATACCAACATGTGCCAGATGCGATCAAGTAAAGATGTAAAACAAGAGACTAAATTTTAGACTAACGACACTCTTTCAATTGAGGGAAACAGAAAAGAGATAACATAAATAAAGTGCAATAAAGGCAAAAATTTCTATATTTCGATAACCAAGCTAGTTCCTTATTTAAGATTTTTAAAGGAGTGAACAACCAAATGGATCTTGAATCGATAGAATATATCTAGATTAAAACAGGCAGCCAACTAAGGAATCTAAGGACTCGAAATAAACTATAATCTGGAAGAGAAAAAATATCTTGAATGAGAAACAAAATCACATTTCATTTAGATCAGTTCAACCACAGATGACATAGAACTTCAAAGCATTTATTCTGGATACTACCAACAGACAATAACTAATTTGGACAATTAAAGATTTAGCTCGCAATGAAGTTAGGGTTGAGGAAAACTAAATAGCACGCACCCCGAATCTAATACACCAACAACACACAGAGAATACCACACACTGAAATATTCAAGCCATATTAAGAGGTATACCGAGCCACTAATCAGCACATGAAATCCCAAAGGAAAGGCTACTAGAATAGTGACAAAACAGAACACGCATTGTTTGAAAATATAGAATGAATGGTAAGAACGAGAATGCTACCTTCTCCTGTGCAGCGATACCAGGATGACGACTTCAAAGTAATTCCACCACCTTCGATAGAGCTAGGATGAACTCCGGTTAAATCTCCGAAGAATGCTCACGAGAAGAAAGTCTTAGAAAGTTTGGCTAGTTATAAAAGCGCAATTTCGCCTTGATTTCTAGATTTAATATAGTGTGCATTTTCCATAATCTTTCCTTCCTATTTCTTGTGTTTTCAACCCCTTTTCAAATTTAATGTGAACTATTTCCCCCTCTATTTTCCCCAACCCAAAATCAGGTATCTCCCCCCCTTCTCCCTGACTTGGAAAGGGGCCATTTATCGGAGAGGATTTTGGGCAGAATTTTAGGAGGGAAAACGGGTAGAAGAAAAAAAAAGGGAAATTCAAAAATTTGAAATTCGGATCCTTCAAAGGATAAGGTTGGAGATGTCAATTGTACGATTTTCCAACGGATTGAAGATCGCAGCCGCTTGATCTTGGGCAAAGGACAAGCGAGGTAGCAGATTGCTCCATCTTTCCCCATTCGAAAATCCTCTCGTACGAAGAGGACACGTCGAGAAGAAAGAGGGGCGCAACTGGGTCGATTTTTGGACTCGGGTCACGAGGCCGCTGGGCTCGATTCTTGGTTGGATTTGCGATTGCTGGAGTTTTCTCTGAAGAAGAAGTGTGGGTCTGGGGTTGGTCGGGTACTGTATCGTTGTTGGGTTAATTGTGTATGCTGTGTTGTTGTATGGAATGTTGTTATATTGGATTTATGTATGCTGATGGGTCTTTGTGGGCTGGGGGAATTGGGTTGCTGAATAATAGGCTTGATTATAGGCCCAAAATTGGTATTTTGATGGGTTTAAGGTGAGGGTAGGGAAAAAGGTTGGATCTTGGAGTTTTAAGAAATAGTCAAATTGAGTTAAATTAATAAATTTAGCTAAACCCTAAATAAGATGAATTAATATTAATTAATTAACGAGTTTCTTAATCTTAACGAAATAAAATAATTAACTTAATTGTAAACTAATGATTCAAAATTATAAACATAATTTAAACTAAACTAATTTAATAAAATACTTGCTAAAATTAAATCTTTTTGAGATGATTTTTTGAAATGTTTATAAAATATACTAATTATATACAAAATTATATAAAACATATATGTTACTTAAAAATTATAAATATGATTAATTAAAAGTAACTTGAAAAATATTTTGAATTTTATAAAGTCAATTATTTCAAATCGTTTGAAATTTGAGAAGCTCGATGATTAATTTATATTGTGGAGGTCCAAAATTGGGTGTCAACAACTGTCCCTCATTTGATTTGGATTGATGAAAGAAATCCGAGGCAAATGAAATTGACAAATCCAATTTTGACCGACCACATCTTCATCCTTTAGAAAAAAGTTTTTGGTACAAACTTTAGGAATTATGGCCGAACCCCGAAAATGGGTTTCCTACATATCTCAAGCTATATGAGAATTCAAGCCTCTTGTAGTTCGATACGCTCGATTTGACGCACGATTTTGAAAGAATTCAAAAGCTATCCGTTATTGAATTATGAAGAAATCGGAATGCTCGGGAATAAGATTTAAGAGCGGATGTTGGAATACAGCCGAGTTTCAACATTGATCTCGCCTACATATCCCTCAACTTAGGGAATCAGACTGTTTGTAGTTCGACTCGATCGGTTAAAAAGGAAATCTATTACGCAAGACCACCTTTGGTTCTGAAAAAGTGACAAAGTAAGTCGTGTATGAAAAGGAGACTTGCAGCCTCTCAAACATGAATGTGGCGCACTTCACACCCATAATTAAGAACTTACACATACATAATTTCCAAAGCTCTTGGTGCATTGCCACTCAGATTGGAAAGTTGCCTCCGGCGAGAGTGAAAAGTTTTTCAGATGCGAAACAGAAACTGATAAACATAAAGAAAAACCCTCATGCCTTTTGATAGGGGTGTGGTTTGATTGTGGTGGAAGTCACTCCTTAGCTCGCGTCCTAAGAGTTTGATACTCCTCTTCGGACTATGTCCCAGTTCGCTGCTAAGAAAAGTTCCACGTTGTGTTGCATCATTATTGATGTCGTCCGCACCTGTGTTTTGACTTGAGAATTCATCCTCTTGGATGCTCTCGACAAAGACTGAGATAAAACTCATTAGCATAAAAAATGTAATTCAAATGGGGAGATAGTGTTTTTTTACCGTGTTGACACTTAATTGCTCTCCTTGGACATTTGACGCCAGCTTCCTCCATTTTGACGTAAAGAAAATAAAGCTCATATTTTTATATTTGTAATATAATCTTCAATGTACTCTTCCTTTGATATCGAAGTAATAAAATATAGACTGGTGTAATATGTTAATGGATATCTTAATGACGTTCTTGCAAATGAAAATAATGATGATGATTCTTCATGGGTAAGATGACGATTATCCATTGGTAGGATGATGCCGATCCATTGGTAGGATAATTTTTCTACATGATATGATGATGATGATGTTCCATCGATAGGATGATGATGATGATGTTCCATCGATAGGATGATGATGTTGATGCTCCATTGGTAGGATAATGATGCTTCAGTGATAGGATGATGATGTTGCTCCATCGATAGAATGATGATGATGATGTTGATGCTACTCCATCGATAAGATGATGATGATGCTTCATTGATAGAATGACGATAATCCATTGGTAGAGTGATGTTGATCCATCTGTAGGACGATGCTACTTCATTGATAGGATGATAATGCTTCATCGATAAAATGATGATTAACAATAATCCACTGATAGGATAATACTGATGAAGATCCATAGGTAGGATAATGATAATAAAGATCCGTCAGGAGGATGATAATGATGATGAAGATCTGTCAGTAGGACAATGATGATCCATTGGTAGGATAATGATGATGATCCATTGGTAGGATAATGCTCATCCATTGGTAGGATAATGATAATGAAGATCCGTCAGTAGGATGATGTTAATGAAGATGAAGATGAAGATCTGTCGGTAGGACAATGATGATCTATTGGTAGGATAATGATGATGATCCATTGGTAGGATAATTTTCATCCATTGGTAGGATAATGATAATGAAGATTCATCGGTAGGATGATGATATTCCATTGATAAAATAACGATGATGTCCCTCTGGGTGGTTCATATTACCGCATCTAATATCGACGAAATTCATGAATATTCTTCAAACGTTCTTAATGCTGAAAAATATAATCTCGTGTCACCGAAAATGCTTGTATATGTTGAGAGTGATGCTTTCACTTGTTCCCATTTAGAACACTTTGTTTTCATTGTGACTTTTGCTTTGCCGGGAATTTAAACGAGGTGTTGTTGCTCGTATTCAGAACTATTTATTTTTCTTTTGAAAAACTTTAATGACTTTCCTGCATTCACAAAAAAGTTGTCAATTTTGGGGAGCTCCTCGCCATTTTGACTTCTCCATATTCGTTGAATGGAGGAATATGATGAACTCGAGGCAATCTTATAGACCTGCATCCACAGAAAAATTGTTAGTTTTTTTAAAACAAACTGATCTGTGTTGACTTCTTCAATCGTTTTTTCCTTGTCTTGCTATCTTCAGTTAATCGCTCTGATCTCTTGCATCTCGATAGACAAAACAAAACATTTTATGCAAAGATATCTGAAACATATCGATAAAATCTTTAAGAAAAAGGTTTTCAAAAAGCTGTAATTGAAAAAGGTCACTGTCAAGCGTCATGTCACGTCAAGCTTAAATGAACATCCTTGGTTTGAAACTTTGGTGTGTCCGATAGCTTGTTCTGGAGAATTCAAAAATCCTTAAAGCTTGGAAAATTTTGAAATCGATCTCTGAAATCTACTATAATCAGAAAGTTTTGTAGTTGACTCTGAAATCCAACGATGCGGGAGATTGTTGAAGTTGACTATGATCTTTAACGATGTCAGAGATCATTTGAAGTTAGTTTTAAACTTTTATATGCTTGAAATATTCAAAATTTACTACAAACTTCTAGTGATGGTTGAAGAAATTTTTGAGGCCATCCTAAAAATTTCTATCCCAGTTAGATGTCTTGAAGTATCTCGAACTGTTGATATATAACTTCTAGAATTTTTGAGACCTCTCAAACATTTTGTTCCAGTTGCAACTCTCAAAGTATCTTCAGTCTTGAATCATTGGAGAGATCTTCTTCTTTAGAATTTTTGAGAGGTCCCTCTCAAAAATTCTGTCCCAGTTTCTATAGTTAGAAAAATAGAATTCTTACAAGAGATATGACCGAGCCGTTGTGGCGCCTACGTATCCCGTTGAGGCAGGAATCAGGTCAAACGTAGTTCCCCTTCTCGAGGGTTAACAGAAATAAGAAATTTTGATAAGGAAACGACCGAGGCTGACATAGGCCACCTACGTATCTCATTCTTGAGAATTCAGGTCGAACATAGTTCAAATACAAAAGGGAAATATTGAAAATATATGAAAGGGTGACCGAAGCCGACATAGGCCACCTACGTATCTCATTATTGAGAATTCAGGTCAGACGTAGTTCATTACAAAAGGATAAATTCTAAGCATAAACGATTACAAACAAATAAAGGCGGTTACAAGGAAAAGATAGAAATCGAGTCTTTAAACATTGTATCTTTTGACACATTTAAGTAGATTGATGACTTGTGAGATACAATGTTCATGCTCAACCACGTAACATCAAACAAATGTATCGATGTTTTCTTTAAGAAAACTGATGAGCTCTCTTTCTTGTGCCTTTGTCAGATAGGCACCAATTTTGATTTCTTTGATGCATTCATCATTTTCCTGAGTTGCTATTTCGATCTCTTCTGAATTCGACTCATCGTGACTCTCGAACTGTCTAAATTCCCAACCAGGGGTACCATGATCTTCTCATTGTAGTCCTCAAATTCGTCTACATCTATTCCATTTTGTTCATTCAGCTTATGACATGATGTGATATTGACAAATTTGAAAACATTTTTACTGAAATCATAAACAGATACTGTTAGATAGCAAATATGAGGCAAGTAAAAGCAATTTTTTGCAATAAAAAAGTTTTCATTTGAAAAATAGAAAATAAGAACTTTTTCCATGACGATAAATCATTTTGCCTTTTTTTCAAAATATTAGGAGGGAGATTAAAACATAGTGAGGCAAAAATAGAGCAAAGGATGGGTCTCGAGCCTCATTTGAAACACCACCAATTTTAGAAATAACATATAAAATTGTCTATGTCTACCAAGACGAGCAAGGAATCAAGAGCGGAGTGGATGTCCAGTTAGACATTTGCTCCTTTGGCTCGCTGTCTAGTATGACTGGTGTCTCAATCATCTCTTCAAGCACAATATCGACTTCTTTGATCAAATTTTCGATTCCTTCCCCTAGACCATTTTGCATTGGAAAAGACTGATATAAATGAGACAATGATTTTGGAAAAGTTTCATTGAACTTCTGGTTGTTCTGACCCTCCTTCGGCACTAAAGCGAAAGTTTGATGAGGTGCCATGATCACAAATGTGGATTTCTCTCTTTTGGTTGGAGAGGCTACAACTTTCTCAAGTTTTTCAAGGTTGGCTGAGATTATAACTTTCTTTACATTCAAATCTTCTTTGACTTCAACCATATTAATAGTTACCCCTCCATGATTCGGCATGGGATTACTATTGACATTAAGAGTGATAGTCTGAAGAGTGGTGAACTTTTGATCTATCAAGTCTTGAATTTTATACTTCAGGTTGATACAATCCTCAGTAATATGCCCAACACCTCCTGAATGGTAAGCACAGTGAAGATCAAGTCTATAAAGCTTGGAGTTGACATTGATTTTTTTTTATCAATTGTCTGTATCAAGCCAGCTTATTTCAATCTTTCAAAAAGTTGTGTTCGGCTCTCAACCAAAGGAGTAAAGACTCTAGAAGGTTTCGTGCGAGGATGTTTGTAATTATTTCCTGGATGTGAAGGTATTTGACGGTAGTTTGGAGGATTTTGGTGAGTTAGTGCTTGCATTTGGAAATTTGGGTATTATGGAGCTCGATAGCTATGAGGGGTATTTTGGTAGTGCGGGGGTGGAATTTGGTAACTTGATTGGATATTTGAACAATTAACTGATGGAGCTTGGTAATATGGATGGGTATTTTGGTAATGTGGAGATGACATCTGGTAAACAAAAGATAGAATTTGGTAACTCACTGGTGGAGTTTAGTAATTAGGAGGTAAAATTTGGTAACTCGGTGGTGGAGTTTGATAACCCGATTGGGTATAACAAGATGGATATGAATTTTGTGGAGCTCGAGGATAACTTATGTAAGGTGAGGATTTTCTGAAGTGTCCTTTTCCATCAGATGCGCAAGAAATAGAAGACACATCCTCTCTCTTCTTTTTCAACAATCTTGAAGATTCGGTTGGGGCGGCAACGCGAGAAATCTTTCCAGTTTTAATCCCATCTTCGATAGCCTCACCTACCTTGACTATCTCCGCAAATTTTGCTCCAATGAGCAACATTATCCTGTCATAATACTCTGGCTCTTGAATACGTATGAACACCTCAACGATCTCTTTTTCAGACATAAGAGGTCGAACCCGGGCGACCTTTTTCCTCCACCTATATGCATATTCATGATAACTTTCAGTGGATTTCCACTTAATTCTCTCCAAAGAATAGCGATCAGGAATGATCTCCACATTGTAGGCGAATCGTTCGACAAAATCCTTAGCTAGTGCATTCCATCTAGACCATTGTTTTGTCTCATGAGAGGTAAACCACTCCAACTCTTCTCCACTTAAACTTTGGCTAAAGAGCCGCATTAACAAGGTTTCATTCCTGCCAACTCCTATGAGTTGGTCACAGTAAGCTCTCAAGTGCGCCAATGGATTCCATGTTCTTCCAAAAGTGTCAAATTTTGGCACTTTAAACCCTTCCGGGAGGTCCATATTCGGATGAATGCACAGATCCTCATAACTCAACCCATCGACTTTAGGAGTATATTGCAGCTCCTTCATGGCTTTCCTGATCTCTTCTTTCATATTCAGCTTGACTACATCTTTATTTGACTTCCACTCTCTCTCTCGTTCCTCATAGCGATCAATCTCGGAACAATTGGCATAAAGTTCGTTTGGAAGTGGAATTTGAAAAGTAGTCTTTTGAGGCAATGGCGGAGCAATGGAGGGATTCTGGGTATTTTGAGTGGCTTGATAATTTTGAGGGAAAGTTTGGGGGTTGGTATGTTGATTTTGGTGATGGGGGAAGGTTTGTGGATTGTTGACATTTTGATTTTGATAAGGAGGGCAAGCTTGCGGGTTGGCATTTTGATGAGGAGGGAAGGTTTGAGGGTTGGTACCTTGAGGAGGAGGTGGCTCTTGGTAAGAGACAGATGCATGATAGGGATTTGGGGCAGTTAGGTCGATGATTGGGGGATTTTAAGCGGGGTTAGAAAGTGGGTTTTGAACCTGTTCCGCGCTTGGTGGAGGAAAGCGGAGTGAAGGTTTTCTATCTCCTGAAGGGTTGAGAGCGGAAATTGGATTAGGCAAATCTTGCATTCTTTGCATTTCGACCCTCATTTCGGCAATCTGTTGCATTAACTGCAAAACTAATTCATTTTGACCAGCAACGGCAGGCTGAGCCATGACAACATCCGTCAAGCCAACCTTGTCATTGTTATCACCCATTACTGCATTTCCTTTTTGCGAACTTTGATCGGGGAAGGAATCTTTGGGAGCTTTAGATCTTGTAAAATAAGGGTGTTCAGCCAGCTTATCAACACAAATCAGTTCTAAGCACATGATAGAAGAAAAATAACTCAAAAGGTAAATGTGTTAGTGCCTGAAGGTGATAAATAATGCAAGATATCACATATTCATGCAACCACACAAGAGTTGCTTCATTTGAAGATAGACTATCCCACGGATATAGAAAAGATGGCTAATAGACAGAAAATTGTCTATTTATCTTTGGGATTAGTGGCAGAAAGATTGACTTCCGTCGAGTCAAGATTATTATTTTTTTCGCATCTTTCATTGACGTACTTCTAATTTTCGATTGAAATGAAATTCGAATCTCATTGCAAGAGTTGAAGAAGATAGAATTTCTCCAAATGGAGACCGAGCCTTGAAAGGCTGCCTGCTTCAGGTCCTATGTAATTCGACCGACTTGAATTTCTTTCAATTTGAGACGATGAATCTTTTTCTAATATAAGAGTAAGATTTGAAAAATGAAGTTTTTTTTTTTTGGAAACTTAAGACTCGAAGAGTATTTGGACGCACTTTTGATAGTGACTTGATATTTATGCTCAGAGATTCTTAAAACAATTCGAAGATGAGTGAGCTAGAATATCTTCAAATAAAGCAACATATTCACACAAGTAGTTATAACACATAAGCAAATATTGTGCGTTTTAAACAAATATGTGACCCTTTTGTGCCAAGGGTAGGCCTAGCAATTTGAAGGATGTATAACGTCGTTTGAAACATTGCATTGCCTCGAAATCCAAATTTATACAAATTTTACGAATAAAACTGAAAGGGGATACCTAATAGGGAAAAAGAATACAAATGAGCAATCCCACGTAGGGGTACAATCCTAAACTATGCTTCCATGGATGGTCCTTCTTTTTTATTTCTCGTCATCTTCAAATGTCCATGCTTTGGATGAAATGGTAACTTGATTCTTCTTCGACTCGAACAAACTATTAAACTCCCAACCTCAAGACACAATGTTTTGCCAAACAACGTATACATCCTCACATTTAAACACATAAATATGATCGTCTTTTTATTGACTAATGGGTCAAATAAACACAAGGTGGGCTTCTAATGGGCCCAACATGCCTTGGGTGTTCGGTCAACTTAGTTCAAAATGTGCTAAAAGTCGGGATTTGGCTTCGCTCTATGCTAGTTGACTAAGAGTGGCTTTGAAAGACCGGGAACCCAAGCGGACAACTTAGACTGGAACTCATGACAACCATTGGACGCATGAGGAACCAATAAATTGCCGATCATTCCGAAAAAGGGTTGAGTATAAAAAAGTTCGGTTGCGGTTCTGCAAAACCTTCCTTTAATATACTGTACATACGATAGGAAATGCATTGACAGTAGCAATTTAAACACATTAAGCACAAACAAACAATTCAACAATTAATCAAATAAATGAAATCTTATGGTTAGAACTTAATTAAATCCCCAGGAGAGTCGTTATTTCTGTTTTACTCAAAAAATATAAATAAAAGAAAAATGACTAAGTTTTTAAAAAATCGATTAAACTTATGGTTTAAGCGAAATCGAATTTCTAAAAGAACAGAGTCGCCACTTAATTTTTAGTAAAAATCAAGAAAAAAACCTAAGGTTTTCAAAAGATTTAAACAGATAAAATCAATTGAAAATAAAAAGGTTCGAAGTTCAATGTATATTCCGAGAAGGTGTTAGGCCCTTGGAATGCCCGCTAACTCGCGGTTGACCGGCAATTTGACTAAGAGTAACTTTGACTATTTTTTGAAATTTTAACTAAGTAAAAGAACTCATTTAGTTTAACTTGTTTATTTATAACTATTATTATTATATTTTTATTATCAATTATTTTTAAGGGTGAAACAAACTAAGGGGATCATTCTAAAGGGAATAATTTAAGAAGTGCAAGTCAAACTAAAAAAATATAAGTAAAACTAAGTGATAAGTGAAAATATAAATATGTTTAAATTAAGGATAAGAAAATAAGAAATGACTTCTCTTGGGGAATTTAATTAAATAAAAACCAAAATCAAATAAAATGTTAGTCGATATAATAATAAATAAAGAGTAAAGGAAAGAAATATCAAATTTGGGCCTTCGGCCCAAATTCTCAAA